>APFE031617097.1:147041-168114 GCA_000404065.3 Pinus taeda | reverse complement strand
ACCTGCCTCGAGAGCTTGCTCTATCCCAGGTCAACTCCTCTTCACCGTGTTGGGACCAGGACACGACCATGAAGAATCCGGAGCACACCGCCTGTCTAACCGAGCTCATCCATGGATCCCATCATGATATTACTGGGGCCCACCACCTTCGTTCGACATTCCGAGGATTCATCCACTTGGCTAACTTCGGGGCATGGCTCTGATACCACTTGTAAGAATTCTGGACACCACATATCTCCACAATGGTATGATATTGTCCACTTTGGGCCTAAGCCCTCATGGATTTGTTTTTGGGCTTTACCCCAAAAGGCCTCATACCAATGAAGATATTTGTCCGTCCTTATATGACCATGATCCTCCCCACTTCTAGTCAATGTGGGACTTTGGTCGTATACCCAACACTTATGCGTCTGCAAGATGTGATTTGCGAGATGCTTTATCGCATATCGCCAGATCGGGATATTTTACCTTAGGTGATACTTGCGGCATATGAAATTGTTGAAAATGCAACAAGATGATGGAGCTTAGTGAAAACAAGTCGCCTTCACTAAGTGTGCACGCAGGCTATTTTTGGCGCAAAGTCTATTTTTAGACATATGGATCATAGTTTATGAGTTGCAGGATGCTATTTGTGGATGATTTGTCAAGTTGGTAAAAATAGATGGACCTCTATTTTTAGACATATGGGCGGAGTCTATTTTTAGACTACCAGTCTAAATATAGAACAGTCGAATATTATTAGCTCTTAATAATATTTGGACTATAAACATTATCTTATTCTCTTGGAGCACTTCGATTCGAGCTACAGATGTGGCACATGTAGCTGCCAGAAGGAAATACGCTTTTCTTATGGGTTATTTGAGCTATTGCATGAAGGACTTCAGTTAGAACTTCAGTGATTGAGTTCTGTGGAGTTGATTGAGGAGTTGATGGAGTTGTGTTCAGTTTGACTTAGTTGAACTATTTGTATTTAGTCTAACTAATCAATAGAATAAGTGATGAGTGGTGTGAATTAGTTATTAATTAATTCACTAATTATTAACTCGTAAAGCAACTGAAGAATACATCAGTTAACTCAGTGCATGGACAGTTCAGTGGAAACAAGTGTTAGAGGTGAGTGAAAGGGCAAGACAATTGTCAGTTGTGACTATAATTGTGCATGAGATTTTCACATGCATGGATTGAGTATTTCCAATGAGGATTGTGTGGTATATCCAAGGGAAATACGAATTTGGAGCTGATTCTTCATTCTATTCTCATGCAGGATTGCACAGTGGAGGCAGGCAAGCAAGCGAAGGAGATTTGAACCTGTGATTGATTCAGATCTGAGCTAGTTTGTGTGTAACAGGTGGAGGTAGTACTGAGTACTTGTGAGGAGTATAGTACTATGTATTGTTACATGTTCTCAATCAATATAATATACAGATAGTTGGGGGTTTTTAGCTGTATGCTTTCCCCGGGTACAAACTGTGTTGATATGTGTGATTGATGCTTCAATGTGTACATGCGATTGTTTCTTTTAATACTGCAAATTGATGATCAACGTAGAGGAGGTTATGTATTATGCATATATTCTGAAATTAGTGTATAATCAGGATAATCTCTATGAATAAGTGTCATATTATTCAAAATTTCTACATGGTATCGGAGTTGGTTGGTTTGTAGAAGAGATTTCTACAGGATATCAAAGCGAGGATTGATCATTAGATCTATTATTTAGGAAGTGTTTACATTTTATTTCTTCAGGCAGAGTCTGTAATTGGGCCAAGTAGCCTCTGGATTCATCCTTCTTTTGGAAGGTGAGATATCTGGTGAACGCCCATACAGTCGATCTATGTACAAGAAATACTTTGTTCTCACGAATTTTAGATCAGAAGAGGTTGAGTTTTGAGTTGGTGGAATTCGAATTTGCAGCAGTGTTTTCTTGGTGTCAAAGTTGAAATGTCTTTCAATGGATTGTGATTGGAGTATGCCCTTGAGGGCAGCTCGAATTATATTGCATGGAAGGACAGGATGGAGGCAGTGTTAGACGATAATGGGTTGCAGGAGTTCAAAGATGCAGATGTCCCAAAACCTATTGATGTTGCTCAAGTCGGGGATTGGCAAAAGAAGACAGCAAAGTGTCGAAGGATTCTATTGGAGGGCGTGAGGGATCACATTGTTTCCAGCCTCCATGGAAAGGCTTCTCCATATTTGATGTGGAAAGCGTTGACAAATCTATTCCAAAGCAAGAGCGACCAGAGGAAGTTGGCGCTCAAGGATAAACTCAGAAACATAAAGTGTGAGAATGGAGACAGTATGCCCCAGTATCTCATGAAGTTCACCCAATGCCAGGATGAGCTGGGAAGTGTGGGGGTGACTGTCGATGATGAGGACTTGGTGAGCTGGCTCTACTTGGTCTTCCGAAGAGTTGGCATTCTATCAGGACCTCTGTCAATGGTCGGGAGAAATTTCCAGGATGGGAGAGACTTTGGTCGGATCTTGTGCAAGAGGAGATCAGGCGGAACACCAGAGACAGTTCTTCATCTATGCATGATGAGGAGAACTGTGCCTTAGCGAGTAAGGCAAAGAAGGGAAAGGAGAAGGGTTCTATTTACCAATCCAGTTCTTCCAATGATGGGAAGAGGTTGACAAATCGAAAGTGTGATGCTTTCTTTGTCATGAGGTGGGCCATTATGCCTCAAATTGCCCACAGAGGAAATCCAAGAAGGGATCTGGGGAAGGATCTGAAGGTGAGGCACTGATAGTGGAGCTTCATTCCACATGTCCGGTGACAAAAGTTTGTTCAGTACTTTGGAGGAGAAAGATCTCCAGATAGTCATAGCGATGGGTAATGATGAGAAGTATAGTGTCTCGGGTGTAGGCACGGTTGTTTTTCAGAGGGAGCATGGATCTCGAATTACCTTGACCAATGTCAAGTATGTACCAAGACTGAAGAGAAACTTGGTGTCGATCGCGATGCTGGAAGACAGAGGCTATGATGTAGTCTTCAGAGAGGGAAAGGTTTTCCTTAGACACATCATCACTAGACAGGTGAAGCAGATTGGTTCACGGGTCAAGAACTTGTATGCTCTTGAGGTTTAAGATGCATGTAAAGCCTTGAGCAGCAAGGCAACTAATGGAGACTTGGTGGTTGAGAGGGAGGGTATATTACCTCTCAGCATGTAGAGCGAGAAGAAGTCTTAGATGATTGTGGAGGAGCCACGATTGGTGCAGCAACTTTAGGAGGTTGTGGAGCAGCTACAACAGGGGAAGCTGAGTGGAGATTGAGTAGAGACATCTACTCATGCAGAGACCTCCAGTAGGGGGAAACTTCGAGCCAGGTGGGTTGATGGATCACATGCAGCCATACCTCCAGGTAGGAGGTGGGGCGATATAGAGTGATTGTCCCAAGGAGGAGGGGCACAATCCTTGAGGTACCCTACCTCTTGGATGAGACCTTGCTACAGGAGCCCCGATGTCGAGTAGCAGGAACTGACTTATTGGGTAGAGACAGATGCGGATGGAGCAGCAGAGAGAGCGACAGTGCAGGGAATCCCAGGACAATGCATAGCTAGCAGGCTGTAGCAATGCGAGAGGCACAAGTGTTTTACACAGTGCTAGGTGGCACAGAGAGGTGTGTAATGGTGCGATATGCATGGAGATGTTGCAGTAACGCAGATGTCCGAGAGGGAGCACTTGCCAGTAGCAGGTAGGGCTTCAGCATCAAAGTATGTTCCTAGCCCAACAGAGTGGTCAATTGGGAGTGTTTTTGTTCCAAGTGTTGTTGGAGCAAATGGACTGGGTAGATGTCTTGCATGCAGAACATTCCAGAGTTACAGGATAGGGGTTGCAGATAATCCATATCTTGTTGCGAGGGAGTGTTGAAAATGCAACAAGATGATGGAGCTTAGTGAAAAGAAGTCGCCTTCACTAAGTGGTCCCGCAGGCTATTTTTGGCGCAAAGTCTATTTTTAGACTGTGTCTACTTTTAGACATATGGATCATGGTCTATGAGTTGTAGGATGATATTTGTGGATGATTGGTCAAGTTGGTAAAAATAGATGGACCTCTATTTTTAGACATGTGGGCGGAGTCTATTTTTAGACTGCTAGTCTAAATATAGAACAGTCGAATATTATTAGCTCTTAATAATATTTGAACTATAAACATTATCTTATTCTCTTGGAGCACTTTAGTTCGAGCTACATATGTGGCACATGCAGCTGCCAGAAGGAAATATGCTTTTCTTATGGGTTATTTGAGCTATTGCATGAAGGACTTCAGTTAGAACTTCAGTGATTGAGTTCTGTGGAGTTGATTGAGGAGTTGATGGAGTTATGTTCAGTTTGACTTAGTTGAACTAGTTGTATTTAGTCTAATTGATCAATAGACTAAGTGATGAGTGGTGTGAATTAGTTATTAATTAATTCACTAATTATTAACTCATAAAGCAACTGAAGAATACATCAGTTAACTCAGTGCATGGACAGTTCAGTGGAGGCAAGTGTTAGAGGTGAGTGAAAGGGTAAGACAGCTGTCAGTTGTGACTATAGTTGTGCATGAGATTTGCACATGCATGGATTGAGTATTTCCAATGAGGATTGCGTGGTATATCCAAGGTAAATACGAACTTGGAGCTGATTCTTCATTCTATTCTCATGCAGGATTGCGCAGTGGAGGTAGGAAAGCAAGCAGAGGAGATTTGAACCTGTGATTGATTCAGATCTGAGCTAGTTTGTGTGTAACAAGTGGAGATAGTACTAAGTACTTGTGAGGAGTATTGTACTATGTATTGTTACATGTTCTCAATCAATATAATATACAGATAGTTGGGGGTTTTCAGCTGTATGCTTTCCCCGAGTACATATTGTGTTGATATGTGTGATTGATGCTTCAATGTGCGCATGCGATTGTTTCTTTTAATATTGCAAATTGATGATCAACGTAGAGGAGGTTATGTATTATGCATGTATTCTGCAATTAGTGTATAATCAGGATAATCTCTGTGAATAAGTGTCATATTATTCAAAATTTCTACAATAGTAGCTCAGCAGAAGATAAGGCCAAGTTATCAAAATTCTATTTACACAACTTCGCCCTTCCAAACATGAATCTGTGGGACCCCAATGCTACATTGGGCGATGTGAAACTTATGGCCATGGCCTCTTGGTTAAATCATGAGGAAAAGAGAGCAACAGAGATTCAGGATATTATGAACAGGGAGCTAAGTGAGCCACTCATGATCAGAGCAGAACCAAAGGATCCCTCAGCCTTAATATATGCCCATCAGCACCTGGCGAACAACCCTCATGTTCTACCAGATTACATTGAACGACAAGCTCAGGCCATTGCTCACATTGAGGACATGGAAAGACTGTTGGGGGATAACTGCATTCATGCATGCACAAGGAGGTGGAACACACTATCCCACAGTCTGAAAATAAGAGAATACCACTCCCCAACAAGGATGAGGGAGGCCTTGGCAAGAGTACCACTCTACAAACAATCAATGCAAAATCTGCAGGCCAACTGGATCAGCCTAAATTTCAACCCTCCCTTGCTTCTAGGACTGTTGGAAGGGGTCAAAGAAGAAGAGGAGCATAGGCAGTGGGAGGAAGTAGAGAGAAAAGCAGGGTTTCATGACCGAGAAGAAGATATCACCTTGAAAACCTGGGATGTTAGAGAGGCAGTCAAGGCAATCAAAGATGATGAGCCGGATTAGTTGCTCAGAGGATGAGCAACCCTTTTAGCAGGGGGTGATGATGAGCCACAAAAATGGGTAACCTATTGGGCTCATTTTGCCTATTATTCTCGATTAATCCACCATTCTTCATAGTTTATGCATGCTTTTGAGTATATTTATGTTAATTGAATGAATGAGAATAGTCACTTGACCATGAAGTCTAATACGTGGTTATTGTAGGTTTTTGGACAACTTTTGGACCAAGGTCAAGCATTTATGAGCCAGTTGACAGCCAAATATGAGGTAACAAGGCTAAGGATTTGTAGGAAGGGTGTCTCCTGCACTAAATGGCCCCTTCCTCGAGTTCTCCACCTTCAGCTCGGAGTTCAGCAGGCCACCAAAGATGATTCCCAAGGGCAGCCGAGCATCTTTTGTAAAGTGGTTGATTACTTGCAGTTTGAGCAGCCAAGCCCCTTGAGTTAAGGAGGGTTGTTGGAGGTCCTCATAGTGCATAAGAAGGAAGGCTTCCAGCCTTCGTAGTTTACTTTTTGAACATTTGATTCTTCACACTTTAGTGCTGCTCTGCCTTTCAGCTCATTTTGGAGCTTTTGCTGTAAACATTTTTGTGACATCGTTATTTTCTGAGTAATGGAGATCAGTTTCATTTTGCATCAGCTCTAAGCTTCTTCTTAGGGGCCTGTAGCTCTTGGGGTTGGGCCCAACCCAAGTGCCAGGACCTCCTCTGTGTACTGTTATATGTTTTTGTTGTATTCATAGAATAATTTCTGCTAGTAGATTAAAAACTTGCTTGGTTCCCTAGGTCATTTTTGATGATTGAAATAGCTTTTCATGTTTTAGATTGATTTGATAGGTTGGTAATAGAAAATATCTTCAAAAAAGGCCATCAAGCAACCCTTGATCTCACCTCTCCCTCCTCGGGACCATGAGCTGAGACCAAGGTGTCCTTGCTACCACAAAAACACTGTTCTTGCTTCTTCATGAAATTGCTAGTGTTAGATTCTTAGTTGCAAAAATTGGTACCAGTTGTGATTGCATGCTTAGATCCATTTTTGCTTAGTTTTCATAGTTATCTTACATGATTTTCTACCAATAAATTTATGTTCATCATGGTTGTTGGTTTCTAGGTCAAATTAGGTCAAAATAGCTAGATCTTTAGTTTGCATAGTCTTTGTTTGGTCAGTTTTGGAAAATAGTGTGCAGAACACCTATGATACCTTCCTGCCTACCCTTCCTCCATCAGAAAACCTGCTCCAACCCCCTAACTCAGATTCCTCCCCTTCATTTGCCACTCTTTTCTAATTTGACCTAATTTCCATATCTTTGTGCAACCTTGCTCCTTCCATCCTTGAACAAATCCAATCACCTTAATCATCCTTAGCTTCATTCACCAGGTCCTAGACCTCTTCACACCCTCATCCAACCTCCATCTCCACTTTTCCACCTTTCTTCCACCATCAACCCTCCAAAATCCCCTTTCAGAACATCCTGTAGAACCCCTGCAGACTTCCTGTAGAAGCTCACGAGAGTGGTTTTTCGAGACTCAAACACTATGAAACTCTCTGAAAGGGTGCTAGGGACCCCTTAGGCCCTATTCTCACCTTCCCAACCTCCTGCAAGCACCTACCCCATTTCCTTTCACCAATCAACCTCTGCACAATCAAAAACAATTAAAGCACATGCATAATAATTCTACAAGATTACTCAAAAATACAAAAATATGTTCCTTTTCAGATTTCACTTCAGAAGTAACTTATACACATGCACTTTCCCTTCCCAAGAGTCAATGGCATCCATTTCTGTAGCTTTCATCCTTTTTCTTGCACCAGCAGGGTTAGTCGGTAAAACTAGGGTTTGCTAGGGTTTGCATTACCTTTCAGCTTTCAGCCTCTTTCTGCAAGTAGATTAGCCCCTTTGAGTTAGCTTTCATCCATCACAGTTAAAAGCTTCTTCTAAAAGCTCATAGAAGTTGGCTTGATCTCCTAGCAGACTTGTGCCAACTGATCTAGTGACAGCGTGCGGAAAGAGCTAGTACTTGTGCATATAGCACCGTCGCTTCCAAGTTTGTTACGAACTACCGGGTTGATAAAAGTAAAGAAGGGAGTCCCAAGAGTTACAGCATTATTGCTACAATACTAGAGCCCACCACATTGCCCAACACAACCTATGCCTTGATTTTGGAGACCTCCTTTTGGTGGATGTCCAAGTCCAAGCGAAGACACTTAAATAACTCCTCAGGGTAGCATGTAAGCATAATCTCAGCATAGGGATGCAACAATCAATAACCACCATTTGGGGATGGAAGGGAGTGAATTTATAGGAAAGGGGAAGGATTTAAGGATCCACAAAAGAGGGAGGAAGGTCCACATCTCAAGGGGAAAGCCCATGCTGATAAGATCAAGAGGCCCAAATGAAAGAGCTCGAGCATATCAACAACAACCAATATCCAACTCATTGTTCTCAGAGGTTCTAGTGAGCAAAGATTACCCTCTAGTTTGGGAAAACCTGCCAGAAGAGGTTCTATGCGAGTTTTCCTATTAAAACCTATGCTGGCAGCGTGAGTGTATAACTGTGAAACCTACCATCAGCATGGGCAAGAAGTGCAGCAAAACACGTTGATGCCAAAAATTAGGTGTTTAGGAAACCTTCTCCATAATGGATTTAGGGTAGTTTTCCTTTGATTCTTCAGGGAAGCTATGGTCTGTATATCATGATGGATATGTTGCATAATAATCAATGTTTTGGCACTTCCAGATATGGAATGGGAAGTGAATAAGAGGTATGAAAAAATATTGTGTAACAAGTATTTGTTCAAATATTTTCATCTGTATCATTATTTCATGTTACTTTTCATTCTTGAAAGTTTCATGGAGTTTTGGGCAGTGGACTGAGTCCTAGCCCTGAAAAAGTGGCACAAAATCCAGGGTTGCAAGATCAAAACTAATTGAAAAATACCTTAGTCGCTTGCATGCCCATGTTGTGAGAGTGACTAGAGGTCCCCGATCACATGCATGCCCATGTCATGGGAGTGACTAAGGCTCTATGGAAGTGAAGTGTCAATTCGTCACAGGGATTGATCGCCTAGAAGGGTTGGTTGGCTCCTGTAGGTTTTGTGGTATGTGCAGAAGGTCATATTGGTCATGTTGTGTGAGTTCCACTTCCTTATTTGTACATGGGTATTTGAATCATATTGTAGTTTACCCCAGTGGACCGATTAACTTGGGTAAATGTGAGAGGAGAGTGTTACAGCAAAGGGTTTGTGTGGGTGATGTTGATAGATGAAATATAAATTCTAATCGATCAACATTGTGTAATGCCACCTCCCATACCTACCCACTTTCACTGGACTGTCAGAGTAAACATTAGTGGAGGGCTACTATAACATGACTCAACTCCCTAAGTGCAGGTAAAAAAGTGGAATCGACAAACCAAAACTTTATTGACCTCCCTCAGGTGCCACAAGACCCCCAAGAGCTAACCAACCAGTCAAGGTGCCCAACCCCTGAGTTAACTTTCTTTTTAGCGAATTAGAGCCCCATTCACTCCCACTAGAAGGAAAACCAGTGACTGTAACCCTCCAGTCATTCCCATAAGCCTGCTCCCCAATGACTACAGTCTAATTTACTAAGTTCTGTACCAGCGACCCCAAGATCTGAGCCACTTTTTCAGGGCTATGATCCAAACCTTTGCTCAGAACTTAATGAAACTCTCAAAAAGTATAAATAACACAAATGCAAATCATTTTACATAAAAATTGATCTAGGAATCAACCTAAACAATCCTAACCATGGCATTCATTCCATCAAATACATATAGAACATGTAATCTACCTTTCATGAATGCATATCTGAACATAGATATCTGAAACTTATATGAGGTTTACCAAGAAGGACTAATTCCCTCTCACAATATCTGAGATAAGATCTATTAGGTCATGCATTTAATAACCATTCATTTATCAATCCACACATGATAAGAGTCATAACTTCAATATGTCATAAAACCATGCTTATAAATAACATATAACTATAATAATAACAATGATAGAACAACCATCAAAGCCACATAATAACAAGTAAATTCACTCATAAAATACAAGAGAAAATTATCTCTTATTGACATATGTAAAATCCAACCAAGTTAGGGACTTCCATGTACCACCTGACCATAGATTAGGCTGAACCAAATATTTCTTTCAACCAATCACCCCCACTCCATATTCCAAGCATGAATGTGGAATCTTATGGGATAAAACAATCTGTTGTCACTCACTGCATTGTGGGTTTCATTTGGTCAAGGTTTCCCAAGAGAAGTGAAGTTTTAAGTCACCTTCCCATTCCACATAAGATCTCAAATCTAAATCAGACCCTCCCCATTGCATAGTGCCTGAAACAAACTTTCCAACTATATATAGAAGTCCCAAAATGGACTTCTAGATCAGAAGATATGGGCTGTTGAAGATAAAGATTTTTGTTGCCCTGAAATGAAGGAAAAGAGCTTATCAGAGGAACCCGGGCATAGCAAGTCAAACATATTGGGCAGCTGACAGTCCCACACCTTGCAGTTTCGCATGGCCCCCGCAATACCTGATGGGACATCCTTAAGGAATTGTGGGGGGAAATAGCCGATGTATTATTAAATCATCACGGAGGGCCAATTTCATTTAACAAAGGAATTCAAAGAAAAAACAAAGTTCATGCCACCTCCTTCTATCCCCTCCATGTGGTGGTATGACATATCGATGATGGGAAATCCTACAATCTCGCACCCTGCAATCCCACACTATCAACAATCGACGGAACAGAGCGGCTACCACTCCAAAACCTTGCAGGGTTATGATTTTGCTATCTAGTATAAGATTGTCAAGGAAGGCCGAAATTATTTAACAAAGGAAACCCATGCAAAAATAGGGTCAAGTAGGCCATTTTCTCTCTCTTCCAAGGGGGCACATAGTGCAAGATGATTGGTCCTGATGGATGACATGACATTTGTCATCATCAATGATGTGGACGTATGAAGGACACATGTGAAGAAGTTTTGATGTTTTCAAGGGTCCTATAGGTGCATTTTCGGGTGACACATGTCACCACTCACAGGGTGACATGTGGCAAAGATGACGTCAACCTACATATTAGTGATCGTAGCTGTCTAGGGGAGAAACTTAAGGAAAAGTGCATTTAG
Source organism: Pinus taeda (assembly GCA_000404065.3). Taxonomy (NCBI): domain Eukaryota; kingdom Viridiplantae; phylum Streptophyta; class Pinopsida; order Pinales; family Pinaceae; genus Pinus; species Pinus taeda. Next base: position 157,250 of record APFE031617097.1, on the reverse strand, counting down.
TGTCGAGATGTGAGATTCCAAGTAACAAAGAAAAAGGCCCCTAGATGCGATGTTTCACAGGTCATATTTCATAAATATTTTGCATCTGGATATTGGCCGATGTGATGTAAGGGGCAATCAAAGGTGTTTCAAGTTACAAGGAAAAGGGCCCCAAGCAGCAGTTAAAATCCTTAGTGCCTGAAGGGCTAAGCCCCTGGTTCCAACCCCTTGTCATATGAGGAAAGTCACACAAGGGGCTATAATAAAGGGGGTCTAAGGGAGGAATAAAAAAGTGCCTGTTTCACCTATTTTAGAGGTAAAAAGACTGTAGTTTAGAGACTTCATTGTTACACTATATCAAGGCACTGATAGTGCAGGAAAGAGGTTTAAAGGGTGTGATAGGGCGATAGCTATGTTTTTAAGAAGAACAGATGGTACATTCAAAACATGGGATGGGTTGATCCTAAAGAAGCCCACTGTGACATAGGTCCAGGAGTCAGCACCAAATGTAATAAAGGCAAAAAATATAGAGGTTGGTGAAGTAGTTTAGGAAGCCATGCCTTAAGTAGAACAACTCCTGCAGCAGAGACGATCACAAGATGGGAAAGGAGATCTTTGTATATTTTTCATATTATAGTTATTTATTTATTTTATTGTAATGTGCCTCCTTTCTTGAGGCATTTAATTCTACAATATTTTGGGCCACATAGCCATTTATGATTGAGATAGCTAGTCAACCCAACCGCTGAGTCTAGACTAGAGATATTTTGTTTTAATGAATGTTATTTCTCCCCTCTCCAAATAAATACAGGAAAGCAAGACTTAAAAAAAGTTCAGAAATTCTATAGAAAAGACTACATGTTATTTTTAGACTGTATCTCTTTGTAACACAAATTTTTCAAAATATCAAGGGAATGGTGGTGATTCCCTCTTCAAGAATTACAATATGTGTTCCCTCTATTAAAACCCATTTTGTGTTCATATTTCTTCTCTGTATTCATGCAATTATAAATGTTAGAAATATTTCAAGCTTCCTCATAGATTTATTTGTATTGATATGTGAATGCAAGTGCATGTGCTTATATCACAGATTCACTTGTCTTAATACTGTTGATGTGTATACCTATGTGGACTATTAAAATCACATCTTTAAATATGCAACACATGAATCATAGCATTGAGCTCCTCCTTCATCCATTATTTCTTCTTTTAACTCAAATAAGTACAGAAATCATTAATGCCTCAAGCTCTATGTGTTAAGTGTAGAAGTCTTGAAGCCTTATGCTCTATGTGATGGGTTACTCCTTCTCTTTGTCATTTCTCATCTTCCCTACAAAAGCTTATTAAGTTGTAATCCCTTGAAATACTCGGCCTCCATTATTTTTATGCATATTTCTGAGATCTGAACCTGTGAACAAGTACTTGGAATCCATGTCTTGTTTCTTTGGATAAATGAACCAACCCATTTCCTATAAATATATGTATCTATAACACAGAAGTGATGTCTCCAGTTTCCTATAAATCATTTGAGACACACAAATTTAGATGTGCCCAGTCAATGGTCTTATAACCAATCCAAGGTTGTCTCTGGGAGCTACAATGCAATCCACAAAAAAACAAGGGAATCCAAAGGTTAAACCACATCCACCCTCACATTATCGTGATCTCACCTAAACTAGTCCCGACATTACAAAACTAAATGGAGCTTGGATGCCTCAGAATCCCTTCACCATACCTTGAGGAATTTTCCTATCTCCACCCACCTGTTGAGGGCTTCATGGAGAAAACCATCTCCACCCCCAACCCTGGGGAATTTCCTAAGACTACCTCACTCGAATATAAAACCTTTTGGAAATCCAAATCTCAACCAAGAATGAATCCCCTCGGAAATGGAAATGCAAGGCTGAAACCATTGTCGAAACCTAGCAAAACTCATGAAAATTACATCAAATGAACCAAATACACACACATATACCATGCATGCGAAAACCAGCTAGGAAATCTTACATGCAACCTGTTACTTGCAAATATTCATGTTTTAGCCACTTGATCCAAGTTTTACTTGTTTGATCCTTGCTTTCCTTGTGCTTCTTTTGCTTGCTTGCTTTTCCTTCTCCTCTTGGTGGCTCTTCTTCTCTCTCAAAATAATTCTAAAGCTCAACCAACTAAAGGCGTCAAACTAATGCTCTAATGTATTTTTATTATTAAGCCTCTAATTTCTTCATTTTCCTCTATTTTCCTTCAATTTCCTCCTCACATGAAACCTGTGACCTTTCACCTCCCTTTTCTCCTAATTTCCTTTATTTTCATCAAATAAATGCCAATAATATATTTTTTCCTTTTTAAAGACTTTTCCAATGCCTTTTCCAATTTCCCCTTAGTCATAATAAACAATAGGTGATGCCCATTAGGATGCTTTGCCCAACATTCAACTTGGAATATGTGTCCTGTTATCACTCTGTAATTTCTTAAGGCTATGAAAGAAACCCAAAGGTAACCACAGAACCACTTTTAAGCTTAGAATCTATCCCTTCTAAACTTAGAGAGGGATCTCTCTATTGGATTTAGATTTCTTGTTCTAGGATTTTAGGCTAGTCGTTAGGTTCATAGTTTGTTATTTTGAAATGTTTAGTTGAAACTGCAAGGAAAGGCCATTGGGAAAGGGATTCAAAGTTTTTGGGTGATCAGATACAGAAATATTAGAACAAATTGAAACAAGGCAAGGTAGGTAGGCTATTGGATCTTTGAAGCTTTGTGGAGTGAAAAGGAGGAAAAGATTCAGATTTAATTAAACATAGAGAATTTTAACATGAATTCTATATTTAATCTCAGTTTGAAAACATATATATTTTTTATAAGTCAGGACATAGTGTAATTAAAAAAGTGTGGCCCTTCATCTTCTTTTAAACAATACTTATAAGAAAGACATATGAAAAACATAGATATAACAAGTTTACAAGAGAAAAAACATCACCAATTTTCTTGACACATGAATCCAGGAACGATCTTTTGTATTAATGAAAATGATCACTTTTAGCTCATTGAATAACTTTACGTCAAAGTATGTTTTCTTTATACAAGTCCCAACATTTGTACTTTTATTTATGGAGTATTTATAAAAGACTTAACAAAATATATTGATTTGAAATATCAATATTTATTACAAAATATCTTAAAAACAATTTACAAAAATAGTACAGAAATGTAAGCAACTAAAATTGTTGTAGTCCTCTGGCACGATCTTCGAGGACTGTTGGTGATGACTTGGCCTGAAAAAGTGTTGCTTTATTGTTGAAGGTGAAAATTAGTTTTACCCAAGTAATTGGCACAATTTGTCCCATCTTTCTTCATCTAGAGTGGAGAATTTAACTAGCTTCTTGTATGTTTCATCCACCTCGATGTACTTGTTGGAAATAATACTGAGAGGGGGGGTGAATCTGTATTTATCAGATCAGTAAAACTTTTTCATTTCCATACTTAGATACATATACGCTACTTCAGTTAAGCGATCCCGCGTGTATACGCGACTGTGTCTAAATAAACTAGCGTATATCCAGATTATTTATGATTCAGATAATCCATTACATGTTGATCTTTAGATAATGCATCAGAACTTCATTGACCATATGAACAGTAAACAGAACAGATCATCACACACAAGAAGCACACATGAACACCATGATATAAGGTGGAAACCCAATGTGGGTGAAAACCACCTGCTGCAATTTGTTTCTATCTTCCTCTAATAAGAAACTTCCTTTACAATGTACTGGTGCAGTCCTTTACCAATACGCAAGCTGCAACCTGCAAAGAGCTACAACCCTCTCTTGTTCTCCAGCTTCTTCTGGAAGGGAGCTACAACCCCCATAGTTCTTGTACTAGCTAAGATACTAGTACATAGGCATCGGCCTACAATCTTCTCTCCTCCAGGTACCACATTTCATAAATTTTCAGATTGGATACACTGAAGCACAACTCTATAATTTGAAGGCCACATTTCATCCAATTTTCATACTGGACCCATCAATATCATTGAAGCACACAATCAATCAACACTAGCATTATCAATCTCTGAATCACCCAATATTGAATCACTAAACCCTGTCAACAAAAAGTAGTCACCAGAACATAGAGCAGAACCCTGAACTCTGCAACATTATTCAAAACCAAATGTATCATCAAAATCATGCATTAAAGTGCATACACTACTTGGAAAAACCAAACCCGCGTACATACGCGCTTTTATCAAAGCCAACCCACGTACAAATCTATAAATATTCAATCATTATTTGCAGCGATTTCAAACTTAAGTTATACCCAGTTCAGATCATTACATGCGTCAGTATACAGATCTAGAATGAACATAATCAATCATATAGAGATAGTTCATTTCAAACCATTTGATCCTGATCTATCCTTAGATCTTGTTCTCCATCAATTGATGACATCCCTCCTTAGCGCAGATCAAGCAATGCATCATCAACCCATAACCTGCATGCTGGATCTCATACTTCATCAGATATTCAAGAGTTTCTTCATCCCCTTGCCTAATGATCTTCTTCTCCTTTTATAGTCTTAGGCCTTACTCAATACCATGGTCCAAAACCATAACAATTCAATACCATGGACCCAATACTTGGGACCAACACTTATGACGAGATACCATGGCCCAAAACCATAGGTTCAAATACCAAGGACAAAATAGCACGGACCAAAAATAATTTTTCCCACATGTACGTGCTTTTCCGTGCATGGAAGTGCGTGCATATGCATACGCGACTTCTGATCAACAATCCAGCGTGTATACGCATTTTTGTATATAGAGAACTTACGAGTATAACCTGCGTGTATACCCTACTTGGTATATAGCGAACCTCTGTATATATGCGACTTGGTACATAGTGAACCTGCGTATAACCTGCCTCTGTACATGACTTGGTATATAGTGAACCTGCGTATATACTCAACTTTCTTCATTCTTTGTAGTCTGATCATCAAATCTTTGCTACTGATCTATTGCACTATAATCTGTCATCTTGCCATCAAGGACAACACTTGTATCATAATGCCAACAAACACCATGACCCTTTACCTACTAGGTCACTCCACGTTGAAGACACCAATCCCCTTCTTATTGTTGACATCATCATCATCATTACTCCGTCATCTAGATCATCATCATAGTACCAAAGGGATGCTTCTAGTTGCACCATTTCTTGCTTCATCACCATGTTGATGAGGTCTTTCTACTTGAATATGAACTACACCGAGATCTTGATCATGATCTTGTCTTCATTAAAGAACAAGACCATGACTGCTACTTCACCGAGATCTTGATTGCGTCTAGAACGCTAAAAATGTATAGCTGTGAGGTCACAATCATATCGATATTGTGACTATGTTTAGAAAGCAATGCTAATAATGCATTACCTAGAGTTCCTTGCATCAAGATCTTTACCTTCAATTTTGCCAAGACTGTTTGTGCTACTGTAGACATGAGATCTTCTTAACCACCGAAAACAATAATTGTGTTTCCTTCACTAAGACGTGCACCAATGAGGAGAAGAATTCTATCATCTTTCTCACTGTATTTGTCCATGAGAAGTGCAGAGGTGTCTATTGTACCCATACAAGTTTGCTGAACTTGTGGACTAACCTTCGAAAATGTTATATAATATTGCCTTCTTGCACCTCCTGTACCCATCTAAAGTTGCAAACAAAAATCTGAGCTCTATGTTTTGTGTGGTGATCCTAGTAGGGTATTTATATTGGTCACATATCCATAAATGAGTTGACATACAATGTGAAAAGTTCTTACTATTTATTGAGCCGACATGATAGTATACATATATTTTTGAGGCTGACATGACTATACTCATCATTTTACTTGTTGTCTTCTTCATGAGGATTGTGTTGGTCTTAGAGGGCTAATCTAGTTAGTAGGTAGACTTATATACATTACAAATATGCTCAATAAGATCTTTTTGACTCTTTGAATTTACTAGACCTATGAAATGAGAAAGAAACTCATTGTTATAATTGACAAATAACATTTCTTTTTCTTAAAAAGTGCAAATATCAAAATTAAATTTTTAAATTGTGAACCTAGTTACACTTTCTTCAACAAATTTCAGATTTGGGAATAGAGAAAGTCAGGAAATTATAAAGGAAGGGTGAGGTTATCAGGATTATTATTAGAAGAATAGAACATAATATTTCTAATTTCTTCATCAAGAGACCAACTCTTACAACAAAATTTTGTACAATAATTGTCCGCATTACCTTTGCCATTTAATACCTCAAGATTGTCTTTACCTTTTGTATTTATATTTTCAATACACATGTTTTGATGTTCTAAACATTATCAATATATTCACTTGTTCAAAGAGCAAATTTAACCAGCAATGTAATTGTAAACTACTATATCTTCATGGTTTATTGAGTTTTTCCTCGTGTTTATTTCCATCTAAATTAATATTTTTAGATTGCTAAAAGTCACTGATGTAAAGTGATTAACGAGCTTTCTTTTGATCTAGAGTGAAACTCATGTGCTTATTTCTACATCTTCAATAATATCAACCACCCCTACACCTATTTATACAACACTATTAACACCAACCACCAAACAAAGGTTCTTACACAAGAGGGTCCAAGTATCTATTCATCTTTTCTCTATACTTGTCACTTTAAATAATAGATTTGAATCTTTATTACTTAAGCCTGCCACTTGACTAGTGTCAAAGAGCCAAGCATCTCCTTGTAAAATGGAACAAATGAGTTGTTATAATTATAAGGTTCCTTGTTTGAGTTCCTGTCAAGAAACTGACTATCCAGATACCCCAGAATGAAATTGCTAAGAAATATATAGATACTCTTCACATTTGCATGACTACTTACTAACACTTTCTTATCACAACCCAGTTTGTTTCTTACTTTAGGGCCTAGTAACAAACCTTTTGGATATCATTGATTTGTTTGTGATTTCCTGCTTTAGTGTCTATTATTAGGCTTTCTAGGATTTTATTTTACTAATTGCATTTTCATTCCATCCTTAGATATCAATTTTTCCATCACCCATCCCCCAAAACTATCAAAAGGTCATCTTGATATGTCAAATCCAATATAAGGGTATATTTTAAACCCATTCCTTCATATTTTTGCTTGCAACTAGTTGTATTTAGGTCCCCCTCCTTTTACTTAGAAAATTAGATGCAAGTCTAATTTTGGTAATCTTTCAAGTGTTGGGTTGTGTTATATTCTTTCCCCCCTTCATTGCACTGATTGCACAACGGGGGTGGCAGCCCCCCTATCCGGGGGGTTTGAGGGGGGCGGGTAGCCCCCCTATACGGGGTCCGGGGCAGTGCCCCGGGAAAATGTTTTTGGACCCTATATTAGGTTACGCCTATGGTTTTCGGTCCATGGTTTTGGATGCTTCGGCATGTATAAATATGTACTGTAACATTGAAAGGAACATAATGAAAAATGAAGCTGGTAGTCCTGGTTTTGAGATCTAGTGGGAAATCTCTGTGTTTATGTGTTTTATGTCTTATGCTCTCGCATTTTTATTTTTCTTGTGATTTAGAATTCGTATGCAGGTAATTTCTGTATGGGGTTAAAACCTACATTTGGTATCAGAGTTGTTTTGGCTTCAAGGGGATGCCTTTGTTGCTGAGAGGTTTCGCTCGGGCCTGTGGTAGACTCTGTTCAGTGGGAGATCTACAAGATCAACTTTGGTGGTGAAAGAAGATGGCGAGTAGTGAAAATATAGAGATTGAGAAGTTCAATGGTTAGAGTTTTTAGTTGTGGAAACTCAAGATGGAGGATCTGTTGGTGGATAAAGATTAGTGGATCGCATTAGATCCAAGTACTAAACCAACGGGAGTGACCAATGAAGAATGGAAGAAGTTGGATCGGAAGTCAAAGAGCACAATATGATTATGTGTCTTAGATTCAGTATTTTTGAATGTATCAGGGGAAGCTACGGTGAAGGCTCTGTGGGAGAAGTTAGGGACTTTGTACCAATCTAAATCTCTGGTGAATAAACTATTCCTGCAGAAAAAGCTGTATAACCTGAGCATGAAAGATGGAGACTTGGTGAAAAAGCATCTAAATGCATTTAATACTGTTGTAAGTTAGTTATCATCTGTTGATATTAAAATTTTAGATGAAGATAAGTGCATCAGTTTGTTGTTTCCTCTACCAGATTGGTGGGATAGTCTAGTTATTGCAATAGGTAGCAATGCAACTGCTTTGCAGTTTGATGAAATAGTCTCGGCCTTGCTGACGGAGGAGATGAGATGGAAAAATATGGACAACCAGAATGGTGATGCCTTGTCTGTATGAGGATGGTCCTAGAACATAAACAAAAATAAGTCAGCGAGTGGGAGACCTAAATCTAGAGGGAGATCTAAATCTCCAAGAAAACCTATAAAGGTGGTGTGCTATAAATGCGGAAAGGAAGGGCACTTTAGAAGGGAATGTAAATATAAAGCTCTTGATAAAGGAAAGGGATATGATGATGCTCCTTTTGTAGAGGCGAAAACCACCTCAGATGAAGGTGGGGATGTGTACTTGGCTTCTTCAAGTACACATGTAGATCATGAGGCATGGTTGATTGACTCAGGTGCATCCTTTCACTTCACTCCCCATAGAGAGTGGTTCTGCGAGTATGAGAAATACGATGGTGGTGATGTCTTCTTAGGAGATGATAGGAAGGCTAGAATCATTGGTCACGGAAAAGTAAAGCTGAAGTTGCAAGGTGGAAAGGTTAGAACCCTTTCGAGTGTTCTACATATTCCTGCATTGGCCAGAAATCTGATTTCTGTAAGCAAGTTGGATGATGCAGCTGTAAAGATAGTGTTTGAGAAGGATACTTGCAAGATGGTTCGACGAGAATTGGTATTGATATGGGGAGTTTGGATTGGAACTCTGTACAAGCTGCAAGGTAGCACTGTTGTTGACGGGTGCAATAGTTCTATGGTTCTTGAAAATGGAGCAGAAAATCTAGTGGTCTCTGGAGAGAAGACCATGTTGTGGCATCAAAGGCTTGGACATATTGGAGAGAAGGGACTTTGAATAATTCATGGTAAAGGTATGGTAGAAGGTATGAGTAATACCTCTCTGGATTTTGATTTCTATGAAAATTGTGTATATGGGAAGCAGAATCAAGTGAGTTTCCCCTCTGGTGGTAAGAGGGCGAAACATATGTTAGAGCTTGTGCACAGTGATGTGTTTGGACCTGTGAAGGTTCCATCATTGGGTAAGTCTGTGTACTGTGTATCATTTATAGATGACTTCTCAAGGAATACATGGATATATTTCCTTAAGAAGAAATCTGAAGTCTTTGATAGGTTTAAAGAATGTATGGCTCTTGTGGAAAATCACATAGAGAAGAAGATAAAGGTGCTGAGGACAGATAATGGTGGAGAATTCTGTAGCAAGGAATTGAAGAATTCTATAAGAAGTGTGGTATATCATGGTAGAAGACTACTCCATATACACCTCAGCAAAATGGAGTCACAAAAAGAATGAATAAGACATTGATGGAAAGGGAAAGAATCATGCTTAGTGGTGTCGGGTTAGCATAGGAATTCTGGGCAAAGGCGGTTGATATTGCATGTTACCTGGTCAATAGGTCACCTTCATCAGCATTGGAGGATAAGACTCCACAAGAAGTATGGACTGGTAAGGAACCCTCTCTTTCACCTTCGAGGGTATCTGGATGTGATGCATATGTACATGTTCCAAAGGAGAAACAAACCAAGTTGGATAGTAAATCTGAAAAGTGCATCTTTATTGGGTATAAGGATGGTTTAAACGGTTATAAGCTTTGGAAGCCAGTCACATGGAAGGTTGTGTACAGTCGAGATGTACTGTTCAGAGAGGTGAAAGATGTTATTAAACATGAAGTCCAACTAAAGGAACCTATGAAGATAGAGTTTGAATTAAAGGAGGAAGAATTAGACTCTATAGTAGAGGAGGAATCAAAAGATGAAGAGCCACAAACTTTGGCTATGAGAAGATCAATTCGAGAAAGAAGGAAGACAAAAAGGTATAGTCCATCTGATTTTTGTTCAAATTTTGCTCTGTTTGTTACTGATGATGATCCTATAACTGTGAAGGAAGCAGTGGATTTAGAGGATGGAAAACTTTGGAAAGAGGCCATGGTTGATGAAATGGCATCTTTGCACAAAAATGAGGCTTGGGATCTAGTGGAGTTGTCGGCTGGAA
>APFE031617097.1:121702-145567 GCA_000404065.3 Pinus taeda | reverse complement strand
ATTGATGTTCAGTATCACTTTGTGAGGGATATGATAGAAGACAAAAAAGTTGTTTGCTGGTAAAGGTGGACACTTTGAGAATACTGGCAGATGCATTGACAAAATCTGTGAGCTCTGAGAATTTCTCTTGGTGTAGAGAAACAATGGGTGTTTCAGGGCTGGAAAAATGACTAAGCTCTCCTATGGCCCCGTGTGGAAAGAAAACAACAAGTTGGAGATTGTTGGGTTGTGTTATATTCTTTCCATGACTAACCTACGTAGTGAACCAGGGGATTAGACGGGGGGTGGAGCCCCCCTTTGTTGTGCCAATTGTGTAGCGGGGGCGGTAGCCCCCCCTGTCCGAGGGGTTTGAGGGGGGCGAGTAGACCCCCTCTACGGGGTCCGGGGCAGCGGCCCGGGAAATTTATTTTTGGACCCTATATTAGGTTGGGCGAACCTACCGATGCTTTTCAGTTCATGGTTTTGGATGCGATGGTTTTCAGTCCATGGTATTGGATGCTTCGACATGTATAAATATGTATTGTAACATTGAAAGGAACATAATGAAAAATCAAGGTGGTAGTCTTGGTTTTGGGATCTAGTGGGAAATCTCTGTGTATATGTGTTTTATGTGTTATGCTATTGCATTTTTATTTTTCCTGTGATTTAGAATTCATATGCAGGTAATTTCTGTACGGGGTTAAAACCTACATCAAGAACATACCTTGGTGAAGTTAAAACCCTTTCAGGACCCCATTATCTCAGCCACTCTTAGAACCTCGCCTTTTTATCATAGTAAACTTTATTAGTTGGTAAGGGCACTTCCTAGTCAAGTTTTGATTCTCTTACAATTACCCATGGAATGTTCCAATTTGTAAGCTAAAAAGCAAAACACACTTCACTTATATTGAGATCTTTCATTTTAACTTGGCAAGGGAAATTCTTAGTTGATGTTCGATTCTCTGACAATTACCTAGGAAATGTTCCAATTTGCAAGCTAAGAAACAAAAAACACTTCACTTATATTGGGATTTTTCATTTTAAGCTTACCTTCATTGCATTTGTAAAGAATTATATGTCATTTTCATTGGAAAGAACTACAATAGAATGAACTGACTGGAATTTTCTTCTGTTGCAAGTTATGGATGATCAAATTAATATCTAGGAAAACGAGGAGGAAATAGTAGAGAACCTTGATATAAATTAAAAAGAGGGATCCCTCCCTTTTGACAAAAACAAATATGCCCTCACAAGTTTGAGTTTAATTGAGGTCGATTTTTCTGATGTCATGCTTGATTGATACCTTCTCATACGTTAGGAAAACTTTAAATATGAATTAATATGTTCTTGAAACAAATTAGATTCAAATTTTAAAGATATAAAAGATAAAACAAATGCCCATGCCTTTGTGTGTTTGTAACTTCACTTTGTTGTGGGTAGGTTAGAGGAAATATGATTGGAAAAAGGATGGAGAGACAATGCAAAACATGTCTTGGATATGATTCATTTGTTGTTAGAGATCCTTGAGACACCTGATCCATCAACTTTGGAAATGTTTCTAGTAGGGATTCCTGTGGTTCTTAATGTTGTGGTTCTTTCACGACATGGTTATTTTGGGAAAGAGAATGTTTTAGGAAACCCAGACAAGACATTGGTCGGTAGGTAAACAATTTTTTTATAATTGCAATGTCCATTCCATGATATCCTTTCTTTATTGTTTGATTATCTTTTGAATATTTCTTTTGATTTTGTTGTCTTTTAACTAGGAAATTGAAAATACTTCGTATCATGTTCATTTAAATAATAACCAAAGCTTGAAGTTGAAATTAGTATTACATGATATTGATTCAAAACCTTAAAGCTATTTTGTGTTGAAATATTTTCATGACTATCATAAAATTTTATTTTCATGTTGTTATTTAAGCACATGTTGTTTATATAATTGACCAAGTTCATGCATTAGAAAATGAAATGTTTTTGTGAATAAAATGACAAGGATTAAATATCACACATCAGATTATTTTTTTCATATCTTATCAACAACTTGAGCTTTTTAGCATGTAACCTAGTCAGCATGATTTGCTTAAGCTTTACCTGAAGGTTGAATACTAAGTTACTAAGGTGTTATTTTATAAGGTGACATTTTATTTTCTTTATTTATACAAGCCATCTCGCCACATTATAGTGGCTACTATTGCCCAACTAAAGAAAACTTGTTCGAGTTTCTTACTTGTTTGGGGCAAAATGACTTTGAAATTTATGATGTTGAGGTATATACCTTATAAACTCATTATAGTCTACTTTAGTTTATATTATAGTGTTCATTGTATTTCATGTCTTACACCCTACATTGTATTTTATTTTGTTTTTAGAAAAGGAACTCAGTATTTATGGTAAGAAGCAGGAATTGAAGAAGGAGGCTGAGAGCAATAACAATGGAGAAACAAATGCAAAAAGAGAGAGAGAAGAGAACCGGTCTAGTGATACCATTAAAGTCAATATCCCACATAAGATACACACATAGAAACTAATGTTCAAGTTTTCAAAGTTGGTGAATTCACCTGCAATGCCTTGGTAACACAATGATAATGTTTTGAAGTGATTAAACATCATTTCATGTGTAAATTGTAGTCCAACCAATATTAAGTTGGAAATTCATATTGTAATACTTTAACATTTCATATAATATAATTTCCGGTTGAAATTATTTATAGTTTCATTTGATATTGTAATTAACATGCAACTTTGTGTTTTCATATTAGATGAACATGCACATAGTATGACATTTTCTAAATTTAGTCGCAAAATCTTACAAATTAATTAATGTTGATTAATAATGAACACAAATAAAAGGAATATATGACTAAATTAGTCATTTATAATTATTATTAATGAAAGTTAATGAAATGAATATAAACTACTAAATTAGTCATTTATATAATGAATATGAAACTACCAAAAGAGGATAAATGACTACCAAAAATGATAAATTTTTTATTGCAAATGACAACTAAATTTTTCATATATACGACTATTAGTAGCTAATTTACAATATCTTATAACACGATCAAAATATAGTCATATTTCTCTGGTCATTAATTGGTTTGAAACGATGACTAAAATTTGCATATATATGACTATTAGCAGCTAATTTATAGTATCTTATAACACAAGCAACTTTTTGGTCATATTTCTTTGGTCACTAAATTGATTTATCGGGTGATCATATTGTAATATATTTTGTTGTATATTTGGTCATTAATTGTGGCAATAAATGACTAAATCAATGACTAAATTAATGACCACATTTATGTCTAAATATACTACTAGATGATAAATTTGAGACAAACAATTAATGACTAAGTTAAAAATGACTAAAAGTTGGTCACATTATAAGATACTGTAAATTAGCTACTATTGGTCACAGACTGAAAAATGGTCATTTATATGCAGATTTTAATCAATTTTTTTAGTGATTAATTATCCATTTTCTACTAGTGTATTGAAGGCGATCTTGAATGTATCATCATGACTTGTCGAAAAATATATTAGAAGCCTTGAAGCATTATTTGTACCGATATTGAAGAATCAAATTGGAGAGTTGGAGCCCTAGAGGTTGGAGGCTTCTAGAAGATAGGGTTGCAGTCCTAGAGGTTGGAGCCTTGTAAAAATAAGGTTAGAGCTTTGTGGAAGATCAGGTTGGACCATCTCTAAATATTGGAGTCACCATCAAGGGTTGGAGCCTAAAGTTATTATAAGAGTAATTGTACATATTTTAAAACAGGTTTGGAGTCCTAGTTATTCTTATTAACATTTTTTCTTTTGTTATACATATTGTGTTTTGTTTACAAGTGATATTAACTAGCATAAAAATAAAAATTGTAAAAGAAATATTAATTCACCCCTCCTCTTAGTATTTCCAACACTTCACTCAATGAAGATCTTATGTAACACATGCATTTGTGACATAATAATCATTACCCTTAATTTGACCATATATTGAAAAATACCTCCAAAAATCATATTATTTAACCCCCTACTAATATGAACCCAATATACCTTCCCAATTTAAAAACTCATATTTTAAGTATAACTTGTAGGTATCCATTTTTTAATTAACATTTTTTTATACCCCTTTATATTTTTTCATTAAATTTGAGCTCCATTTTTTATACCTTCCAATATAAAAACCATTTACCCCCTATTATATGTTCAATAGATTATTTCATCTTTTAATCAGTTTATATCCCCCAATATGAAGTAACGTGGTATGTTATTTCTCCCCCGGTGAAGCCCCCACGATACATCCACACATTCTCCTATCCATCCATGCTCAGTTGGAGTGTTGTAGGATGTTGTACCTCTTGGGTTAGCTTTACACATTTTTATAAATCGTATGGTACTAAGATGAAATTAAAATGTATTAGAATAAGAAAACTAAATTATTACCTCTCATATCTTGCTAGGTATGCATCACTTTATTTTATAAAGTGGTCGTGCCTGATAATCACAAAATGGAAAAAGTTAAATCACTTGCCTAGATCCATATTAACTTTGAATCTACCAAGTGCTAAGGGAGAAATTTATTTTCACTCTAAAATAGGTCTACATCTCAAGTGATGTGATCCTTCTTGGTGCTTGGTGTGGAGCGATAAAAATGTGTCTTTTAAACTCCTAATTACCTCACATTAATTGTCAACCGAGGGACGACTTTTTATTTCAAGAGTGTACTCAGTCTGAGGCGGCTATTTACTCAAGAGTAATGTTTTGCAGTATAGTGCTTAAAATCCAAAAGTAAATGAAAGCTGGAAACAAAATCTAATTGGAACAGCAAGAAACTGAAATGTTCTAAACTAAACCATTCACTCAAGCAACCATCAATCGAGGATACAGTAGCAATAACACATTCCTCTAGAAATTGATGCAATTAAAATCAAACTGGAACAAGACATTCAATCTAGGAACGAGGAAGCAATAAACAATGTTCTCTATAGTTGATAGTCTTTCTTTAAAGCGATTAAAAGGAAATCGAAATTGAACTGAAGCTGCTATTGAAAGTAAACTAGGAAAACTCTTTAAAAGAAAACTCTTGCAATTAATCAACAGAAATGAACAGCAAAGTGAATGGACAACAAACTAGAATTAAAGGAATCGAATAACCAATTCTATTGAACAACAATCTGTAATGAATATCAATCAAACGGAACAACAAATGGAATGAAAATAGAGCAACGAAGCTTTATATTTGAAATGAGCAGCATAACAATATACGTTGAGAAGGATAATAATCTCTGTTATGATGGAAAAGAACAACCACACGATTCAATCTCAACTTGGGCAATAATACAATTTCATAAAATATTATAACAACTCACTGCAAAAACATGAAACTGTAAGGCAATATGATTCAAAGAAATAGGAACTAAATCAAACCATCACACGACAGAAATTGGAAAGGTATAATACAACAACAGCATACTCCACCAGAGGCTGGGCCCTTAGCCGCCAGCGGATGCTGCTGGGCTACTTCAAATGAGAAGAATGTACAACAACCCTTTTATTTATTCATCCTAAAATTGTGAAATCATTACAACAGAAAAAGATTTGAAGATTACAATGGCAATGCAACAATCCCTATCCTATCATGAATAATCCACCATCATTCTTGAATCTCTAGTTCTGAATCCTTAATTCTCCATCATTTTCCATCATTTTTCCCCTCCCCCTCTCTAATCTCTGTTTTCATTTAAATAGAGAGAGCAGAGAGCAGTTACAATAAAGATATTTACAACATGATTCTATTACAAAATTTGATTGATTCTAACAAATTGATCAACAAGAAAATATATTTCCATCTATCTCTCAACAAGAACAAGACGAATTTGGCTTTGCAGCTGAGGTTTGCAGGACGGCCGCAACAGCAAATCTAAGAAAATCGTGCTCAACGAACCATTCATTTCTCTCAGTACAAGTCGAATTTGGGAAAACCATTATTCACTAAAGTTAATTGGGTCCGTTCTGGACAAAACCCATGTTCCGGATTTTCCAGATTCTTCTCCATTTGCTCAGAATCTCAACCGCAAAACTGTCACTCCTTATTCCAACGCATTTCTGAGTTGGCACTTTTAATGATCAAATCTTCAATCTGGAAATTATCTTGGAGGCTAAAAATGGTGAATAATGTTATAACCAATTTATTAAAATTAATCATGGATAAAATCATGCATAATCATCAATTTATTAGAAATAAAGGAAGATAAATAATATTCATCCATAAAACCATAAATCATTTATAAAATGGATTTAAATGATAAATTATAACAAATGATATAAGAGAGAAGAGTAAAAATGGATGAAATAAGTGTTACAAAGTGGTCGTATTCACGGCCCAACACACCCCCACACCGAATATATTGCATGTCCTCATGCAACAAAAACTGAATATGTTGCATGTCCTCAGGCAACCCAAAGACAAAACCCATGTGTTAATCAAGCAATAAAATTTGTTCATCTCAGTTCATAAAATGGATGGAACAAATGAATTCTTCCTCAATTAATGAATATTCAATTTTAGCAATCTTGATGAAGGCATAACAATTAAGTTGTAGCAAAATATGATATAAATAACAACAACCTTCATTAATCATTTTCCCAAAAACTACAAACCAACTTTTGTTGAAATGTTGCAAGTAGATTTGTAATATATGAATGGTTCTATGTTCCAAAAATCAAATTGTTTTGATGCACAGAGCATGAGATATAAACAAAATGGTTGTAGTGATAGTGCATGATTTCTGAAATTTTATGAACCAATTTAACTTGAAATGATCTGGGTTTGTGTATTTTAATGATACCTCTGTGTTTTCCGGAAATCACAAGAATTGAGTTCATAGTTTTAAAAGTATTATGGAAATCAATTTCCGCACTGAAATTATATGCCTTGAATGAGAAAGAAAGTAGAAAACATCCATCATGCATAGCAATTCCTCCCCCTCTCTGAAGAATTAGCATGCCCTCATGCAATGCTAGAAAAGAAATAGAGGTGGTTGCTACCAGTTGTTGAATGCTATGCTTGGTGTAAAACAGCATGGAATAAGGGAGGTGTTGAGAATGAATAAGAATAGTAATGGATGATAAAGAATATGAATGACGTGGTCATAAGAAAGAAATGAATGAAACACTCCCCCAAACTGAAAGATGAGATGTCGCTCAAAAAAAGGAAGTGGTAAAGATGTGGAAGAAATGATGATAAATAATGCTCAAAATGGATTTTCATTAAATTCGTAATAAATTAGAAAATTATGGTATTTTACCTCAAGTTTTACCTCCAAAAGAAAAATGTGGAATGACATATATGTACTAGCATTTGTTGAAGTTGATGTAGGCAGAGTTGGTACTGAAAGTGATGCAAAAGGTGGAATCCAGGCAAGCACATCATGTCGAAAGAATTGTTCACGTTTGCGAGCCTCTTTTGTTAAGTGCAATAGTGTGGTCATGCTACGAATAGAATTCTACCCATACATGTTGTTTTCTTGTAAACAAATCACTATTTTGCATACAATGTTCTTGAATCCATAGTATTAGTTTTAAATAGCAACAGATTAAGATGCATGCAAAAATTTCAATCAGAAAAACTTATCAAATCAACAAGTTATGGCAGAGTGAAGTAATCATATTACATGCAATCCCATAATGCATACATTCCCCCCTCCAATTGGAAAAGAGATTCCATGACCATAAAGCATATGAAAGGTGTTGTGCTGATGGCAAGGCAAGGGAATGAACAATACAACAGTAGAGTACACAAATGAATGATAAGACGGCGAGAGTTATGGTTATAATGAGAGCAGAGTGTATAAAGATAGTTATGAATAAATATAGGACGCGTTGGATTGATGATAAGTTATGAAAAAGGAAAAAGAACGACAATATGCCAAAAAGTTGCTTTGCTGACTGTATTCTAGCTGAAAAATGATGTGATTGATCATACAACAATTTATCATGCATAAAGGTTCAAAATAGGGATAAAAATTAAGGAAATAACTTCTCTGATAAAAATAAAAAATAAGAAAAGGTTATAACTTCAATACCATAAGCAGAGCCTCTGCTGCCAGCAGGCGTCCATAGCCTCGGCAGGGTTGCTTTTTAACCCATATGAGCCAGAATCCTCAATTTATAACTAGAGAGTTTCAGTTTTGGTCTACAAAAGAGATCAGTGTGCTTGCGTGGTAACCAGATAACCACACTGCCATTCACTGGGATGTAGCAAAAGTGATCAGGCCGGCTCGTGATGAGGCCTCCTGTTCCAAGGGATAATTTGGCTATCCACTGGATCATAACCCTGGTATGGTGGCCATAATGGGATTGTCACTTTGTTACAGCCTTATGAACATGGTAGGCTGGCTCGTAATGAGACCCCCGATCCTCCATCTGCAAACAAAATTTTGTTGTTATTACACATTTTTATGATAAAAGGAGGGAGGCTCAGTACTCCTTAAGAGCAGGGATGGTGGAAGAAGTTGAACATGTCAATAGAAAAGTATACCCATAATCTCATTTATTATAGATAGAGAAGATTATAACCAGGAAGGGTGGAACCAGCATGGTATTAAGATGATCAATCAATATCATGTTCAACAGAAAACAATGCAGTAAAGTAGTATATAAATAATTGTGTCCTTTTAAAAATAAACTATCATCAAGGAGTTGTCCTGTTAAAGATCATAACGTAAATGATATTAACTCGCTTCAATAGAATCCATAATTCTTGTCCATGATCTTATGATCTTAGGTTCTTTTCTGCACCGTTTTTCATGTTGCACATAATTTCCTCAAATGTTGCTGAATAGGCCACATCTCTGAGCATCCCACTCTAATCGAGGAGCTTTATTATTAACCCAACATTCATCTTGCCATCGATGGCACTGACAAAGTCAACCGAGAGCTCAATCTCACCTAGAGCCACGTTGGCGCGTTGCTTCGAGAGAAGATGGTGGAGGATGCCTCTGCCATGGTCATGGTCATCATCGATGAATCGAAGCTCGTCAATGGCTTCAGTGGTAGTAGCCTAGCAATGCCTATGGAGATCGTTCCATTCTGCTAGAAGTACAATGCCTTGAGGCTGCAATCCATCTTTGAGGCTGAGGGCTGCGAGGCGAAGTAGGATGGACAGTGACAAGTTATACACTACAACTAACCCCAATTACAACATGGATTTGTATTTCAAGACTCCAATCAAAGATTTGAGGGCATGGTCGAGCACAAGATCTTCTTGGACATGGCTGCGACTATAATTGTTACTGGGGTGGAAGCTGTTAGGGTCAATACCAAGTGATCAATTTTTGGGTTACCATGATGACTTTCAGTGTCTAGTACTTCAAAGAAAGAGGTTTTAGATCCACATAATTCTGTCATTTCATTCTCTTTTGGGTTCGAGTCCTGGAGATCTACACTGATTAGGACCATCTCTTCTCATTCAGCATGCGAATATGAGTATCCTTGTCAATTAAGAGCATAGGATCTGTTTACATGTGTGAGCATGGATTTTTCGTAACTTATAATATCTGTTTGATTTATGGCACCATCTCTGTTATAATCTAGTGGCTATAATTGTATGTTCCACATTTTTTTGTCTTCGTTATAACATTGTAGTTTATGACTAGGTCGAGGCCAATTTACCTTGTAGATTTTGCATGCTATGAGCCCAATGGTGAGAGAAAATGCACTAGAGAAGTTTTTATGCATTTCTCAAGTTTGACTAATATGTTCTCTGAATCAAGCTTGGATTTTCGGAGGGAAATACTTGAGCATTCAGGGTTGAGAGAGGAGACATACTTACCTGAGGCAGTTCTGGCAGTGCCCCCAAATCCATGCATGGCAGAGGCTAGGTAATACACATACTAATGACACTTCATAAAATTATAATCCCTAAATAAACACCATATAAACAATTTCCCCAAATGTAACTTGTTTTTGAGAATTATGACACATGCAACCTTCTTTAGTGTATTGTTAAGAAAATGCACATGCTAGCAGGTTAGAATTTTTTGAGCCTGTCTAGGAGTATGTGCATTACCACTTGACAAACTTGAAATAGATGTTGGAGATGAACTACTTGTATGTAGTAGTAGAAGACTTGATTATGAGGTGAAATCTATAGATCCCATTATCATATTTCTATTACAACAGCTATCCCCTGCTATGTTAGTGGTTATGTCCATGTGATAGGTTCCTAGGTGAATTATCAAATGGTGTTGTTGTGCTATATTGTCCTGTTCTCATTGGATTTAAATTGTAAAAATGGGCAGTAAAGGGATTTAGATTCATTATTAAAATTTCTCATTATTTTCCCTTTTACGCACATTAGTGACCATTATAATTTCAAGGATAACTAACAGAGAATATTATTAGCTTAATATTTTAGCATAGTAGTGTTTGGGAGGGTTTAGCATAGTAGTCTTCCTTAACGAATTAGTGGTGTTCATGGTGAATGACTTCATGGTAATGTTATATTCTTTGGTTCATATTCTTGTTTCATGAGTGTTTTATGACGATAATAATTGTAGGTGGTTAAATGCTACGTTGGTGATTATGGATTAGCTTACGATTACTTTCCATCATGGATTCAATTTTGGTATTTTGGTGTTGATGGATAGAGATATCTCAATGCACAAATAATGTTAATATCCTACTATGATGGTATATGGGATGGTTTGGTCTTGAAAACAAAACATTGCTATGGTATATGGGATTGTCTGGTCTTGAAAACCTATTTTTTTGACTGCTCTTAACTTTGGATTTGAAGTTTTAATAGCATTTATGGTATCCTAACATAGATGACATAATTTATAAAGTGTAAATAAATGTTTGGCACTCTAAATATTTATTTGATTGCACATTCTCTCACAAGTTCAT
Source organism: Pinus taeda (assembly GCA_000404065.3). Classification (NCBI taxonomy): domain Eukaryota; kingdom Viridiplantae; phylum Streptophyta; class Pinopsida; order Pinales; family Pinaceae; genus Pinus; species Pinus taeda. Next base: position 134,674 of record APFE031617097.1, on the reverse strand, counting down.
TTACTTCAATGTCTGAAATTTTGACTAGCAATTGGATCGTGGGATTGTTCCTTGTTTATTTTTTTCAAAAAATTGAAACAATCTATGGATTGATGATTTTCATTGGTTTGGATGTGTCCTATCTACAAAAAAATATATCTTACATTTTTTTTCTTGGTGCTGGTCTTTTAAATTATTCATAATTTGATGGGTTTGTTGTTATGAACTTCACCTTAAACAACAACATTTTTTGCATAGAGAAGATAGAGATATGGCAATAAGTATCTAGGATTTGGTGATTTGATGGGATTTATACATCTACAAAACAAGCGGATGGTCAAAGGGGATATAGAAAATAATATAAACATGTACAGTCACAGTACAGATTTTAGAAGAAATATTTAGGATCAAAGATCAATTTACATTGGTCTTTGGTAGCAGACGACCAATAACGTTGAATGGTGATTTCTTGAAAGAATCTTTCAAATTTTTTAATTCCAAAAATAATAGATCTATGAAATGTATATTTTTTCTCAACAAATAGGTAATAACTGAAGAATGATAAATCTGCATACTTTTCAAGTTTGTTCACTCTCAAACAATGAATAATATATCTGTATTCTTTTTTGTTTCAGTGAATAGGTAATCACTGAAGTTTGCGGGATTAAGAGGCAAGTACCTTAAGTATCCAACATTCGGTAGGCATGGGGATGCGTTATGAAGCATCAATAGGAAGTATGGATAAATTAGGGTTCTACATCTATTTGAGGAATGTTTCTGGTATTTTCCACTTCCATGTTATGAGGAACTTTTGTCTTTTAGCAGCTGAAGATGGTTTCCATATGTAAGAAATTGACAAAAAAGTACATATTGTAGACAAATATGCAATGGGTTCATGATCCATGGTTATAAATTCAAGCTAGGGTTATCATTATTTACTTGCTTATTTCTTACAACAAGACTTATGTCAAGTAGCTTTACTAGGTAGAACTTCTAGGAGGTTTTGTTTTATTACAAATTCAGTGATTGCTACAAACTTTTGTAAATTGTTATATGTGTTAGTCTGCATATTTTATTGGATGATTTGTTTTGAAATCGATATTCGCTTGTAGCATTGATCCGAAATGACTAATGCCTAGATCCTAAAATTTTTAGACATAATTTGTAAAACAATATACTTCTAAAGAATTCATAAAATTATAATCCCTAAATAAACACCATATAAAAAATTTCCCCTAGACATAATTAGTTTTTGAGTATTGTGAGCTTGTTAAAAAAATGCACATGCGAGCATGTTAGAAGGTTGTGAGCTTGTCTAGGAGTAGATGCATTACCACTTGACAAAATTCAAATACGTTCTGGAGATGAACTGCTTCTATGCAGCAGTAGAAGGCTTGATTCTGGGGCATATAGTTTGGTAAAATGATCTGTGTTGACTACTAGTCATGAGGTGAAGGTGGAATTTCTTTAATAATGTTGTTCATGGTTTGGTAATCAGATAATTCCTGCTTAATTAAATTGAACCTTGATTCTATAACTTCTAACATATCCTATTTGTGTAGACCATTCCCAAGTGCTGTTTTTATCCTCACCTGAGAAGATCCAATGCATTTGAAAGTCTTATCTTGGCCTTAAGTAAATTTGATCTAAAATAGTTACATTCCCTAGTCAGGCTTTCATTGAACACAATCTCTCTCCCATCAGGCCTGCCATTGGACCAACTCTTTAGAGAAGTGGATCTTAAAAGTTACTAAAAACACCGCATTCTTGTATCCCAATTCTGATTTGAGGGTGTGTGACATTGCAATTCCTTCCAAATGTTTTTTGATTAGATTCCTAACCCAAGCCTCTACACATAGTGGGTGAAAACATTTATTCAATGTAATGGGTGACTTCAGCAAGATTTGCTTGCAGAGGACCTCAGTGGAAATGAGCTTCCATTAACCCTCAACTTCTAGTGTTTTGGAGAATTGTGCCATGTATTTAAAAGCCCATTCTCCATGCTACCTTGGCATAGAAAATATCTTCCAAATAACCAAAGTGACACTTGTATTTATTTTTTTTACAGTGAAATTAAAAGAATGTTTTTGAATCTTTAATATAATTTCTTGGGAATAAAAGCTAGAAAAATCCAATAGACAGAAGGATATTGTCCTGTTCAGCTTGTTAAATAACCAATTCTAGTTTGATATGTTACAATAAGTTGGCTTAATATGAAAAGCTAAATACACCGCCATAGAATAAAAAATGGAGGGGGAAGGAAGAATCTGGTGCCAAGCAAACAATTTGAAATAGATAGTGTATTTCCTCTAATTAATGTCCATACCTTTGGCATAATGGGACAATATGAGAATTTTATTGTATACCTTTGCTTCTCTCACTGATCCATTTCAAAATATCAAATTTTATTGACAAATAAAATATGGGTGATATAAATTACAATTTACATCAACAACCCATTGTACCAAATAAATTTTTGAATTGTTTCTCTCTAGATATATCTTTTCTTGACACTTTAGCTGCTAACAAGAACAACAAATGAGAAAGAAGGCATCCCTAATGAACCCTATGGTGACCTTAAATAACTTACAAAATCAGGATCACATAACTAATTACGTTGAATTCTTCTTTTACCGCATGATTAAAACAATAGGCAAAGCTTACTTGAGTAACTAGATATATAACCAATCAGTTTTATCAAATACTTCAGAGAGATATGTTTTAACAATGAATCTCCACTTCCTCTTCATTTTTATTGCATGAAAAACCCCCATGGAAGTCCCAAGCACATCATGGGTCTATTTAGCCTCAAGAAAAGCAAAGTGTTCCCTGGAAATTACATGAGACAAAATGCTTGAGTCAGCTGGGTATTGTTTTTTCTATAATTGCGTAGATGTAATTGCAGAAGAAAATTGATCTTTATTGATCAAAATTTGAAGGATTTTAAAGCTTTAGAATATTTGTGATAATAGTGGTATTTCGAGCCAAAATAATTCTCTTTGACTGTTGATTCCTTTGTTAATCTGAAGGTCCCAAAGGAATGTGTTTATTTCCATTTTCCATCTATCCCTGCTTTCTCATACGGGAAATTTGGAGATTTCCATATTACTTGTAGAATACGCACATAAAGGGCATGTTAAAGTGGTCCTAGACTTGCCTGTGGTCCTTAGACCGAATTTTGATATTAATCCCATCTACAAGCCTTGATCCTAAAATCTTGTAGAGGCTAGATAATCCACAAATTAATGAAACTTCATAAAGTTATAATCCCTAAATAAACACCATATAAACAATTTTCCCCAAATGTAACTAGTTTTTGAGAGTTCTGACACATGGAGTCTTCTTTAGTGTATTGTTAAAAAAATGCACATGCTAGCAGGTTAGAAGGTTGTGAGCCTGTCTAGGAGTAGATGCCTTACCACTTGATAAACTTGAAATATATTATGGAGATGAAATACTTCAATGCAGCAGTAGAAGACTTGATTATGAGGTGAAATCTACAAATCCCAATATGATATTTCTTTTACAACAGTTTATCCCATGCTATGTTAGTGCTTATGGCCTTGTGATAAGTTCGTAGGTGAGTTATCAACTGGTCTTGTTGTGTTATCTTATCCTATTCTCTTTGGATTTAAATTGTAAAAATGGGTAGAAAAGGGATTGGGATTCATTATTAAAAATTATCATTGTTGTCCTTTTTATGCACATCAGTGACCATTATACTTTCAAGGATAACTAACAGAGAATATTATTGGCCTACGACTTGAGCATAGTATTCTATGGGAGGGTTTAGCATAGTGGTCTTCCTTAAGGGATCAATGGCATTCTTGGTGATTTCCCTCATGGTAATCTCATATTCTTTGCTTCATAGTCTTGTTTCATGAGTGTTTTATGATGATAATAATTGTAGGTGGTTAAACGCTATGTTGGTGATTATGGATTAGCTTGCCAGTACTTTCCATCAGGGGGTCGATTTTGGTATTTTGGTGTTGATGGACAGAGATATCTCAGCACACAAATAATGTTAAGATCATACTTCTATGGTATATGGGATGGTTTGGTCTTGAAAACAAAACATTACGATGGTATATGGGATGGCATGGTCTTGAATACCTATTTTTTTTATTGCTCTTAACTCTGTAGTTGAAGTTTCACTAGAATTTATGCTACCTTAACACAAAGGACTTAATATATAAAGAGAAAATAAATGTTTGGCACACGAAATACTTATTTTATTGCACATTCTCTCACAAGTTCATTTACTTCAATGGCTGAAATTTTGACCAGCAATTGGATTGTGGGATTGTTCCTTGTTTGTTTTTTTCAAAAAATTGAAATGATGTTTGGATTGATGATTTTCATTAGTTTGGATTTTTCCTATCTAGAAAAGAATATATCTTACATTGTTTGTTCTAAACTTCACCTTAAACAACAACATTCTTTTTCATAGGAGAAGATAGATATATGGCAATAAGTATGTGGGATTTGGTGATTTGATGGGGTTTATACATCCACATAACAAGTGAATGGTCGAAGGGGATATAGAAAATAATATAAACATGTATAGTCATAGTAGAGATTTGAGAAGAAATATTCAAGATCAAAGATCCTCATATGTAAGTGCTTGAACCTTTGTCAGTCCTTTTAAAGAATATTTCAAGTTCATAATTCCAAAAATAATAGATATGTGGCTTGCATATTTTTTCTCAACGAACAAGTAATAACTGAAGAATGATAAATCTGCATACTTGTGAAGTTTGTTCACTCTCAAATAATGAATAATAGATCTATATGATTTTTTGCAGTGAATAGGTAATAATTGAAGTTTGCAGGATAAAGAGGCCAGTATGTTAAGTATCCAATGTTCCGTAGGCATGGGGATGTGTTATGAAACATTGGTAGGCAGTATGGAGAGATTAGGTGTTATGCATCTATCTGAGGAATCTTTTTGGTATTTTCCACTTACATGGTATGAGAAAATTTCATCTTTTAGCAACTGAAGATGGTTTCCAGATGTAAACAATTGTCAAAGAAATACATATTGTAGCCAAATATGCAATGGGTTCATGATCCATGGTTATCACTTCAAACTAGGGTTATCATTATTTACTTGTTTATTTCTTACTACAAGACGTATGTCAAGTAGCTTTCACTGGAAGAACTCTTGGGAGGTTTCTTTTTATTACAAATTCGGTGATTGAAACAAAATTTGTAAATTGCTATATGTGTTAATCTGCATACTTTTATTTGAATTCTTTGTTTTGAAATTGATATTCACTTGTAGCATTGAACCGAAATAATTATGCCTAAATCCTAAAAATTATAGACATAAGTTGTAAAACAATACTTCTAAAGAATTTTTAAAATTCTAATCCATAAATAAACACCATATAAACAATTTCCCCAAGATATAACTGGCTTTTGAAAATTGTGACACATGCAGTCTTCTTTAGTGTATTGTTAAAAAAATGCACATGCTAGCAGGTTTGAAGGTTGTGAGCCTGTCTAGGAGTAGGTGCATTACCACTTGACAAACTTGAAATATGTGATGGAGATGAACTTCATTTATGCAGTAGTAGAAGACTTGATTATGGGGTATATAGTTTGGTAAAATGATCTATGTTGACTACTAGTCACGAGGTGAAGGAGGAATTTCTTTAATAATGGTGTTCATGGTTTGGTAATTAGATAATTCATGCTTAATTAAATTGAACCTCATTTCTATAATTTCTAACATATCCTATTTGCACAGACCATTCCCAAGTGTTGGTTTTATCCTCACTTGAGTAGATCCAATGCATTTGAAAGTTTTATCTTAGCCTTAAGTAAATGTGATCTAAAGGAGTTACATTCCCTAGTCAAGCTTGCATTGAACCCAATCTCTTTCCCATCTATCTTGCCAGTGTACCAACTCTCTAGGGAAGTGGATATGTAAAGTTACTAAAGACACCACATTCTTGTATGCCAATTCTGATTTGAGGGTGTGTGACATTGCAATTGCTTCCAATTTAATTTTCGATTGGAGTCCTAACCAAAGCCTCTACATGTAGTGGGTGAAAACATTTCTTCAATGTAATGGGTGACTTTCCCAATATTTTCTTGTAGAGGACCTTAGTGGAAATGAGATTCCATTAACCCTCAACTGCTAGTGCTTTGGAGAATTGTGCCATGTCTTGAAAACACCATTCTCCATGTTACCTTGGCATAAAAAATCTCTTACAGATAACCAAAGTCAAACCTGTATTTATTTTTGTGCCAGAGAAATTAAAAAAATGTTTCTAAATCTTTGATAGAATTTCTTGTGACTAAAAGCTAGAGAAATCCAATAGACAAGTATTACATCTAAGACATTTTTAATCAGAACAAGGAAACCCTATTTTGAAAATCAAAATTTATTGATGGCACGAGAAGGATATTATTCTTTTCAACTTGTCATATAACCAATTCCAGTTTGATATGTTATAATCATTTAGCTTAATATGAAAAGCTAAATACACCACCATAGAATAAAAAATGGAGGGGGGAGGAAGAATCTAGTTCCAAGCAAACAATTTGAAATAGATAGTGGATTCCCTCTAATTAATGTCCATACCTATGACAGAATGGAACAATATGAGAATTTTATTGTATATCTTGTCTTCTCTCACTGATCCATTTCAAAATATCAAAGGTTATTGACAAATAAAATATGGGTGATAACAATTAGAATTTACATCAGTGACCCCTAATACCATATAAGTTTTTGAATTGTTTCCCTCTAGATATATCTTCAATGTAATGGGTGATTTTACTAATATTTTTTTGTAGATTACCTTAGTGGAAATGAGCTTCCATTAACCCTCAACTGTTAATGCTTTGGAGAATTGTGTCATGTCTTTAAAACCCCATTCTCCATGCTACCTTGGCATAGAAAATCTCTTCCAGATAACCAAAGTAAAAAATATATTTGTTTTTGCGCCAGAGAGGCTAAAAAATGTTTTTGAATCTTTCATAGAATTTCTTGTGACTAAAACCTAGAGAAATCCAATAGACAGGTATCACATCTAAGACATTTTTTATCAGAACAAGGAAACCCTATTTTGAAAATTGAAATTTATTGATGGCACGAGAAGGATATTTTTCTTTTCAACTTGTCATATAACCAATTCCAATTTGATATGTTACAATCATTTGGCTTAATATGAAAAGCTAAATACACCACCATAGAAGAAGAAATGGAGGGGGAAGGAAGAATCTAGTTCCAAGCAAACAATTTGAAATAGATAGTGGATTTCCTCTAATTAGTGTCCATACTTGTGATAGAATGGAGCAACATAAGAATTTTATTTTCTACCTTTGCTTCTCTCACTAATCCATTTCAAAATATCAAAGGTTATTGACAAATAAAATATGGGTGATAACATTTACAATTTACATCAGTGACCTCTTGTACCATGTAAATTTTTGAATTGTTTCCCTCTAGATATATCTTTGCTTGACACTTCAGCTGCTAACAAGAAAAATAAATGAGAAAGGAGGCATCCCTAATGAGCCCTCTAGTGAGCTTAAATAACTTTGACACAACTTTGTTGGTCAGAAATCAGGGTAGCAATACTAATTGTGTTGAATTCTTCATCTACACAGTGACTAAAATAACAACCAAACCCTAGTCAAGTAATTGGATATATAACCAATTAGTTTTATCACATTATTTAGAGAGATATGTTTTCACAATGAAGCCCCACTTCCTCATTTTTTTTATTACATGAAAAACCCTCATTGAAGTCCCAAGCACATCATGGGACTGTCTAGCCTCAAGAAAAGAAAATTGTTCCTTGGAAATTACATGAGACGAAAGGCTTGTGTCTGTTGGGTAGTGTTTTTGCTATAATTGCATAGATGCAATTACAGAGGAAAATGGATCTTTATCGACCAAAATTTGAAGGATTTTAAAAATTCAGAATATTTGTGATAATAATGGTATTTGGAGCCACAAGAATTCTTTTTGATTCTTGTTTCCTTTGTTAATCTAAAGTTCCCAAAGGAATGTGTTGATTTCCATTTACCATATATCCCTGCTTTCTCATACAGGAAATTTGGAGATTTCCATATGACTTGCAGAATATGCACATAAAGGGCACGTTAAAGTGGTTCAAGACTTGCTTGTGGTCCTTTGACCCAATTTTGATATTAATCCCATTTACAAACCCTGCTCCTAAAATCTGTGTCTACACATATTTTATCAAAATAGGTGTGCTCTATGTTCAATATTGTTTCATCAATATTAACAAAGGTTCTTTTATTGTTGCCGATGTTTTGAAATTTCTATCCCTCTAAGAGTTAGGGAAGATATTTGAACACTATATTACCGTCTCACCCAATTATTTTCAACCCAGAGTCTAAGGGGTTTCTCACTGTAGCACCAATAATGTTTAGATCCTACTTCTATGGTATATGGGATGGTTTTGTCTTGGAAACAAAACATTGCTATGGTATATGGGATGGTCTAGTATTCAAAACCTATTTTCTGTATTTCTCTTAACTCTTCATTTGAAGTTTCAGTGGCATTTATGGTGCCTTAACATAGAGGACTTAATATATAAAGTGAACATAAATGTTTGGCACTATAAATACTTCTTTTATTTCACATTCTTTCACAAGTTCATTTACTTCAATGCCTGAAATTTTGACCAACAATTGGATTGTGGTTTTGTTCCTTGTTTTTTTTTTTCAAAAAATTGAAATGATGTGTGGATTGATGCTTTTCATTGGTTTTCATGTGTCCTATCTACAACAAAATATATCTTACATTGTTTGTTCTAAACTTCACCTTAAACAACAACATGTTTTCTCTCAGGAGAAGATAGATATATGGCAATAAGTATGTGTGATTTGGTGATTTGATGGGGTTTATACATCCACAGAACAAGCGAATGGTCAAAGGGGATGTATAAAATAATATAAACATCTATAGTCACAATAGAGATTTGAGAAGAAATATTCGGGATCAAATTTCAATCTACAGTGGTCTTTGGCAGCAGACAACTAATAACATTGAACAGTGATTTCTTGTAGCGATCCTCGGATGTAAGTGCTTCAACCTTTGTCAGTCCTTTTAAAGAATATTTCAAGTTTGTTAATTCCAAAAATAATAGATCAGTGGATTGTATATTTTTTCTCACTGAACAGGTAATAATTGAAGAATGATAAATCTGCATACTTAACAAATTTGTTCACTCTCAAAGAATGAATAATAGATTTGTATGATTTTTTTCAATGAATAGGTAATAACTGAAGTTTGTGAGATTAAGAGGACAATACTTTAAGTATCCAACATTGGGTAGGCATGGGGATGTGTTATGAAACATTGATAGGTAGTATGAAGAAATTAGGCATTCTGCATCTATCTGAGGAAGCTTTTTGGTATTTTCCACTTCCATGGTATGAGAAAATTTCATCTTTTAGAAACTGAAGATGGTTTCTAGATGTAAATAATTGTTAAAGAAATGCATATTGTAGCCAAATATGCAAAGGGTTCATGATCCATGGTTATCAGTTCAAACTAGGTTTATCATTATTTACTTGTTTATTTCTTACTACAAGACGTATGTCATGTAGCTTTAACTGGTAGAACTCCTAGGAGGTTTTGTTTTATTACAAATTCGTTGATTGCTACAAAATATGTAAATTTTTATATGTGTTAGTCTGCATATTTTTATTTGAATGCTTTGTTTTGAAATTGATATTCCCATGTAGCATTGATACGAAATGACCAATGTCTAAATCCTAAAAATTACAGACATAAGTTGTAAAAAAATACTTCTAAAGAATTCATAAAATTCTAATCCCTAAATAAATGCCATATAAACAAGTTCCCCAAAATGTAACTGGTTTTTGAAAATTGTGACACATGCAGTCTTCTTTAGTGTATTGTTAAAAAAATGCACATGCTAGCAGGTTCAAAGTTTGTGAGCCTCTCTAGGAGTAGATGCATTACGACTTGACAAACTTAAAATATTTGCTAGAGATGAACTTCTTGTATTCAGTAGTAGAAAACTTGATTATGGGGTATATAATTTGGTAAAATGATTTGTGTTGACTACTAGTCGTGAGGTGAAGGTGGAATTTATTTAATAATGGTGTTCATGGTCTAGTATTCAGATAATTCCTTCTTAATTAAATTGAACCTTGTTTCTATAACTTCTAAAATATCCTATTTGTGCAGATCATTCTCGAGTGTTGGTTTTATCCTCACCTGAGCAGATCCAATGCATTTGAAAGTTTTATCTCAGGCTTAAGTAAATGTGATCTAAAGTAGTTACATTCCCTAGTCAAGATTTTGTTGAACCCAATCTCTTTCCCATCTGGCCTGCCAGTGGACCAACTCTTTAGGGAAGTGGATCTTAAAAGTTACTAAAAACACCACATTCTTGCATGCCAATACTGATTTCAGGGTGTGTGACATTGCAATTGCTTCCGTTTTTTTTTTTTTCGATTGGAGTCCTAACCCAAGCCTCTACATGTAGTGGGTGAAAACATTTCTTCAATGTATGGGTAACTCTACTAAAATTTTCTTGTATAGGACCTTAGTGGAAATGAGCTTCCATTAACCCTCAACTACTAGTGCTTTGGAGAATTGTGCCATGTCTATAAAAACCCATTCTCCATGCTACCTTGGCATAGAAAAGCTCTTCCAGATAACCAAAGTGAAATCTTTATTTATTTTTGTGCGAGAGAAATTTAAAAAATGTTTTGAATCTTTGATAGAATTTATTGTGACTAAAAGCTAGAGAAATCCAATAGACATGTATTGCATCTAAGACATGTTTTATCAGAACAAGGAAACCTTATTTTGAAAATTGAAATTTATTGATGGCACCAGAAGGAAATTGTTCTTTTTAGCTTGTCAAATAACCAATTCCAGTTTGATATGTTACAATCATTTGGCTTAATATGAAAAGCTAAATACACCACCATATAATAAAAAGTGGAGGGGGAAGGAATAATCTGGTGCCAAGCAAACAATTTGAAATAGATAGTGGATTTCCTCTAGTTAATGTCCATACCTATGAGAGAATGGAACAATATGATAATTTTACTGTATACCTTTACTTCTTTCACTAATCCATTTCAAAATATCAAATGTTATTGAGAAACAAAATATGGGTGATAACAATTACAATTTACATCGATGACCCCTTGTACCATATAAATTTTTGAATTGTTTCTCTCTAGATATATCTTTGCTTGACACTTCAACTACTAACAAGAACAACAAATGATAAAGGAGGCATCCCTAATGAGCCCTATGGTGAACTTAAATAACTCTGACACAACTTTGTTGGTCATAAATTAGCATAGCATAATTGATTGTGTTGAATTCTTCTTCTACATAGTGATTAAAACAAGAGGCAAGCCCCGCTTGAGTAACTGGATATATAACCAATTAATTTTATCGCATGCTTTAAAGAGATATGTTTTCACAATGAAGCCCCAATTTCTCTTCATTTTTATTGGATGCAAAATCCCCATGGAAGTCCCAAGCACATCATGGGACTGTGTGGCCTCAAGAAAAGCAAAGTGTTCCTTGGAAATTACATGAGACGAAAGGCTTGTGTCAGTTGGGTATTGTTTTGCTATAGTTGTGTAGATGCAGTTACAGAGGAAAATGGTTCTTTATTGATCAAAATTTGAAGGATTTTAGAACTTCAGAATATTTGTGATAATAGTGGTAATTGGAGTCACAATAATTCTCTTTGATTCTTGTTTCCTCTATTAATATGAAGGTCCCAATGGAATGTGTTGATTTCCATTTTCCATATATCCCTGCTTTCTCATATAGGAAATTTGGAGATTTCCATATGACTTGTAGAATATGCACATAAAGGGCATGTTAAAATGGTCCAAGACTTGCCTGTGGTCCTTTGACCCAATTTTGATATTAATCCCATTTACAAACCCTACTCCTAAAATCTTTGTCTACACATATTTTCTCAAAATTGGTGTGCTCTATGTTCAATATTTTTTCATGAATCCTAACAAAGGCTCTTATATTGTTGCCGATGATTTGAAATTTCTATCCCTCTGAGAGTTTGCTAGGGAAGATATTTGAACAGTGTCCTACTGTTTCACCCCAATTATTTTCAACCCAGAGTGTAAGGGGTTTCTCACTGTACCACCAATTTTGAATTGTTTTGATCAGGGAAGTTTCAACATATTTTATTATAGTAACCACCACAAAATATTCCTCGATGACTACCTGTATTTTTTCTTTTCTTTGTCTCATGAAAGAAGCCAACTCAGACATAACATATGATAAAAAGAAACACTAGTAATGAAACAACATTGCTAATGTTTTCTTATGCCATTGCCTTGCAGTGTTTCCTTTGCATCACATGGTGCAAATGCTAGTTTTATAACATTTTTTAAATTAAATCTTAAAGAGAAAAGTTATAATTACTTTTTAGATATATCTAAAGCTTGTATCCTCTGAACTACTAAAAATATTCCAATATAAATTAAACTAAGGTTTTAATAAAGTTAAAAATGAGAATAATTTTATATAAACATGTGAAATTCATATAATATAAATAGTATGATTAAAAACCAATATAAATCCATCCTAACTAAGGATCTAAGCGATGAAAGCAAGAAAAGTGACTAATGATATTAGAGGAGAGCAAGCGAAGTGACTAACGATAATAGATGACAGAGAGTGCATGCTTTTTTATGTGGCAAGGGAGAGATGGAGAGAGAGTGAGGGCGAGAGCAGAGGGGGGGAGACAAAGAAGAGGAGAGGAGAGAGATAGGAAGAGAAAGGGAAAAGAGAGAGGGAGGGATATAGTGACAAAGTTGGAGGGAAGAGAGAGATGGAGAGAGGGAGGGAGATAGTGACAAAGTTGGAGGGAAGAGAGAGAGAAGGGGACACAAAGATGAAGGGGAGAGAGGGAGGGAGATAGTGGCGGAGTTGAAGGGAAGAGAGAGAGAGAGAGAGAGAGAGAGAGAGAGAGAGAG
>APFE031617097.1:48071-118218 GCA_000404065.3 Pinus taeda | reverse complement strand
TTCTACAGAAGTAGTGGAGAAATTGAAGCTGAAAACAAGGAGGCACCCAACACCGTATAAGGTGTCATGGTTACAAAAGGGACATCAGCTACTGGTAAGTGAACAGTGTGAATTAGAATTTCAAGTGGGCAAGTACAAAGATAAAGTTGTTTGTGATGTGATGCCTATGGACGTGTGTCACATATTGCTAGGGAGGCCTTGGCAATATGACAGAGGAGCCATGTATGATGGAAAAAGAAACACCTACAAGTTTGAGAAATATGGTGTTAATCATACATTACTGCCTCTACTAGAAGAAGGTGGATCGGGACAGAAGACAGATCCAAAAACTCTGCTACTTGGAGGAAAGGAGTATTTGAAGCAGATGGAAGAAGGTGAGGTAAGCTATGCTGTAATTTGCAAGCCCAAGGTAATCATGACTTCCACCAAAGTTTCTGACTTACCCATTGGAATTCAAGAAATGTTGAAGAATTATTATGATATTATTGTTGATGATTTGCCTAATGAGTTACCGCCCATCCGAAGAATTAGTCATCATATAGATTTAATTCCTGGAGCAAGCTTGCCTAACAAAGCAGCATATAGAATGACTCCTGCAGAAAATGAAGAAATTAAGAAACAGGTGCAAGAATTGCTTGACAAGGGGTTAATCAAAGAAAGCTTGAGTCCTTGTGCGGTGCCAACAGTGCTGAGCCCAAAGAAAGATGGAGGTTGGAGAATGTGTACAGATTCAAGAGCCATTAATAAGATCACAATCAGATACAGATTTCCGCTACCCAGAATTGAAGACTTAATGGATTGCTTGTCTTGTGCAAAATATTTTTCCAAATTAGATCTTAAAAGCGGGTATCATCAAATAAGGATAAGAGAAGGGGATGAGTGGAAAACCACCTTTAAGACCAATGAAGGATTATATGAATGGAGAGTGATGCCTTTTGGGTTGTCCAATGCACCAAGTACATTCATGAGACTTATGAATGAAGTTCTTAAAGAATTCATTGGTAAATTTGTAATAGTATATCTAGACGATATATTAGTCTATAGCAGGTCTAACGAGGAGCACTTGAGGCATTTAAATTATGTCCTGCAGAAGCTACAGCAGGAAAAATTATTGTTGAACCTGAAGAAATGTTTATTCCTGAAAGAGGAGTTGGTGTACTTGGGATTTGTGATTTCAGCTGAAGGATTAAAGATGGATCCAGAAAAGATCGGAGCAATTGTGGAGTGGCCTTCACCCAAAAGTGCTTTTGAGGTAAGGAGTTTTCATGGTCTTGCTAGTTTTTACAAAAAATTCATTAAGAATTTTAGTAAGATTAATGCACCTATTATTGAGACCATAAAGAAAGATAAACATCCATTTAAGTGGACTGTTGAAGTAGAGAGAAATTTTCAGATGTTAAAGAAGAAAGTAATTGAAAAGCCTGTTTTGGTTCTTCCTGATTTTAACAAAACCTGTCAAGTTAAGTGTGATGCCAGCGCAAAAGCAATTGGAGGAGTGTTGAGCCAAGAAGATAGACCGATAGCTTATTTCAGTGAAAAGCTAAATGATGCAAAAAGGAAATATTCTTCTTATGATAAGGAGTTTTATGCAGTTGTGCAAGCATTGAAGAAGTGGCGACATTATTTGATGTCAAAATAATTTATTCTTTATTCAGATAACCATGCTTTGCAGTTTATCATGCAGCAACCAAAGCTCAACCAGAAACATGCTAAATGGGTGGAATATCTTCAAAGCTTTCATTTTGTGTTGAAGCATATAACTGGACAGTCAAACAAAGTTGCAGATGCCTTAAGTAGAAGGAATGTTTTGTTGCAGGAAAGTCGAATCCAAGTGATGGGTTTTGATTTTCTCAAGGAGTTATATGAAAATGATTCAAATTTTAAAGAGGCATTTGAAGCTTGCAGGAATCCAGTTTTGGTAGATAGGAGTAAGTGGCTGGATTATTTTCTACAAGATGGTTTATTGTTCAGGAGAAATTAGCTGTGCATACCAGTCTATTCCATGAGGGAAAATTTAATCAAAGAAAAGCATAGTGGAGGACTTGTAGGTCATTTTGGTGTAGAGAAGACTTTGGAGCAGCTCAACAGGTTTTATTTTTGGCCAAGAATGAAATCTGAGGTGGAGAAGTATGTAAGAAATTGTAAGGTTTGCCAGTATGCAAAAGGAAGAAGCCAGAATACCGGATTATATATTCCATTTCCCATTCCAGATAGGCCTTGGGATATGATAAGCATGGATTTTGTGTTGGGATTGCCTAAAACTCAAAGAGGGTATGATTCAATCTTTGTTGTAGTAGATAGATTTTCAAAAATGGCACACTTTATTCCCTATTATAAAACTAGTGATGCTTCTCACATTGCTAACTTGTTTTTTAAAGAAATTGTAAGATTGCATGGGTTGCCCAAAAGCATTTTTTCATACAGGGATTCAAAGTTCATGGGACATTTTTGGAGAACATTATGGAAGAAGCTGGGAACCAAGCTAAGTTTCAGCTCAGCCTATCATCCTCAGACGGATGGACAGACTGAAGTGGTGAACAGAAGCTTAGGCAATCTTTTGAGGAGTCTTACTGCAGAGCATCCAAAGTAATGGGATCAAGTATTGCCGCAAGTTGAATATGCATATAATGATTCGCCAAATAGGAGTACAGGACAGAGCCCATTCCATATTTTTTATGGAATGCATCCTAGAGGAATATCTGAACTAAGAAATTTGGGGAAAGAAGAAATGAGGAGTGCAGAAGGTGAAGACTTTGCTTCCAGGATGCAATCAATTCGTGAACAGGTGAAACAACAGCTGCAAGATAGCAACATCAAGTACAAAGCTAGAGCAGATATGAAGAGAAGAGAAGTGAATTTTGAAGTTGGAGACTTGGTGTTAGCACATCTCAGGAAGGAGAGATTTCCAAAAGGTGAATATAATAAGTTGAAGTCTAAGAAAATTGGACCATGCAAGATACTGAGGAAGTTCTCTGAAAATGCTTATGAGATTGAATTGCCACCTGGTGTGGGAATATCACCAATTTTTCATGTTGCAGACTTGTATAAATATGAACATAAAGCTAAAGATGATGCAATACAAGATCAAGAGACTACAGAGGTTAACTGGGTAAAACAACTGCCCACAGCAAGGAATTTACAGCCAGAAAGAATTCTAGACAAGCAGGTGCACAAGAAGACAAGGAGACGGGAATACTTCCAGTATCTGGTCAAATGGAAAGGACAGCCAATCAATGAAGCTACTTGGGTCACAGAAGATGTTCTACAGAAACTGGGCAAATCTATAGACCAGCTCATGGACAGGAGCCCATGAGGATTTTTGTCCTCAGGAGTCAGATGCAGGAGCATCTGATTCAGAGGAAAAATCTTCTGATTTATTCCATAAAAAATAAAAAAAATCTACAGGCAAGGAGTGGGATCCTTAGCCTGCTGTTTTCCATGTTTTTTTAGTTAAATTTAGAAAATAGAATATGCCATCTTTTCTAGATAGAATAAGGCATACTAGATTAGTGTTGAGAAAAAACAAGGAAAAGCTAAGATTACTATGTATTGCTACTTTCTATATGTAATTGCTTTTGTAATAAGGCAGCTAGGAATAGGAAGGAAAAGATGTAAAAATCAGCTGCCAAGTAGGGAAGGTTTCTTTTCAGGTCAGAGTCTAGAATTAGAATTTTTTTTATGCATGAACCAATGGGAAAATTGAATGTATAGCAGCTCTTCAAAGAAAAAGAAAAGATAGAGTGTCTTGAATGGGAAGGAGCATGGACCTGTGAAAAGAAATATTGTTTAGCTGTGTAAAAGGATGAACCCGCGCTGTTCATAATTGGTTGATTGAATAAAGACAATTTAGATGTGTGTTTTACAAAACCGGCGGTGTAATTCTATGTGTATATGCTTGTAGGATATAATTGAATACAGTGCGTAGACTGTCAATTGTTTATTTGTATGCCTGTAGAGTTTAAATTGAAGGCTGTGCGGGTCTATTGAGAGACTGTGTTAAAACATGTATACCGTGGCTGCTTAACAAACCGGTTCCTTGCACTGTCCAATCGATTCCAAAACGCTGTCATTAAAATTTCCACAGTGTTTAATTGTAAGATTAGAAAGCGCGGGTGTGGTGCTTACTAACTGCTGTACGCTGCCCTCCATAAACAAATACGTTGCACAATAAAAGGTTAATACAGTGTGGGTTGGTAACAGTACGCAATTGGTGTGAAGGAATTGCGTTGTTTATAAAAAGACTGTGCGGAATTGTATGAAATATAGGCTGTCCATTATAGTCTAAATCAGGTGAGATATGTGTTGATTTTGAAAAGGCCGAGCGGTGTTTGTATGAGTTCTAAAAAGTGTTTAAAAGTGTGCGCTCCATTCATATATTATGTGATAATGCGTTCAACGCTTGCATAGCATAGCGTTGGGGTCATATATTGCAGTGCGGTCAAAGTTCCTATGCCCAACCCATATACTCTGTTTTCGTTAAATAGAAAAGTGAATACATGCTAATGCTGCAGAAGGCGGAATTATGGTAAAATTGTGACAGCTCTTATAAGCATTCTCGTATTGTACAAGTAGAGATTTCATGACCGAGGATCTCCGGGAATTGGGAAAGGAACAAATCGAAGACATAGAAGATATTGCAACTAGACTCGGAAGATTGTCATTAGAGCCAGCAAGCAGTCCATCAGGTTTGCACTTGGAGAGATTGGATCCCTCTCAACACTTGATGGATCCGAGGGTAATATGGATCTAAGATGGTCAAAATTAATATTAGACATAGGAAGTAAGGGACAAAAGGGGAAGAAAGAGAGAGAGAGGGGGGGGAAGAGAGAGGGAGGGAGGGATAGATAGATATGGTGAGAGAATGTGTATGTTTCGGGGGTGAGATAGAGAGAGGGAATAAGAAAGAGACCCATAAATGCAAACATAGATATTATATAGTATTATATAACCAATCTAGATCCATGTTAACCTTGGACCTATCAAGCATTGAGAGGGATCAAATCTTTCGATGTGCAATCCTTTCTTCAAGTTTCACACTCAAAAAAATGGTTTGCACCTGGAAAGATTGGATCCCTCTCGTCACTTGACAGATTGGAGGTTAAGATGGATCTAGGTTGGTCAATATTAATATTAGACATAGGAAGTAAGGATAAAAGGGGAAGAGAGAGAGAGAGAAAGGTAAGAGAGAGGGAGGGAGGGATATATAGATATAGTGAGAGAATGTGTATGTTTGGGGGGTGAGATAGAGAGAGGAAATAGGAAAGAGACACATAAATACAAACATAGATATTATTTAGTATTGTATAACCAACCTAGATCCATGTTAACCCTGGATCTATCAAGCATTGAGAGGGATCAAATATTTGGAGGTGCAACCCTTTCCTCAAGTTCCACACTCAAAAAATAGGTTTGCACCTGGAGAGATTAAGGTTGGATCTATCTCAGCACTAGATAGATTCTGGGCTAAGATTGATCTAGACTGGTCAATATTAATATTAGATATAGGAAGTAAGGTTAGAATACGTGAAAATTGAAATACTTTAGTTCTCTAACATCAAGTTTACTAACATTCTTGGAATAATTGATCAATTTGCTAAGAAACCAAGTATTTATGCAAAAATAGTTTAGGAGTACTTTTTTTTATTACTTCAAATGCTAGATTGGAATCGATGTAGTTACATATCCTTATCAAGATCAATATTAGACATAGGAAGTAAGGTTATTATGAGGTGGGAGGTATTTTGAAATGGTAAAAATTGAAATCCATTGGTTCTTTGATATAAGTTTACTAGAATAATTGATCAATTTACTAAGTAACCAAGTATTTATGGAGAAAAATAGTTTTAAAGTATTTTTTTTCTTTAACTCCCAATGTTGGAAGATTAAAGATTAAGACTTTAATTATTAAAATATCAAGGACCTAGGCTCAAAAAATGAATTAGGATTTGTAAAATTAGTTTTACATGAAATTGACAATTAAATGGTTCCATCTAATAATGTAGGCCTGTGAAAAATGTAAGATTATTATTGCTAAACCCTTAAATAGAGTACTCCTACCCAAAATATATATGGAATATGAGCATTGTAATACTCCCCATTTAGTAAGCTGAAGGCAAAGAATGAGGGAGGACTCCGACATGACTCATTAGATACCCAAAACATGGAATTAAAGAAACCATCTCCTAACATATAAAATAATAATTTAAAGTGATGCTATTTTGAATCACTTTAATCCATAAAACTATAAAATAATAGTAATTTAAATTTTATTTTATTATCAAATAATTTAATAAAAAATATTCTTTAAGTGAGATATTTGGAAAATTTTTAGTTTATTTGCCAGTTTAATTTGTCACAATTAGGCATGGATTCATCTAAATCACAAGTTTGACATGTCACACTCCAAGTGCGTCAAGAGTTTTGGGTGGGCCTAGAATCAATATACATGGTAAAGAAATCTTGTTTAAAGAACACAAATCAAAATTTAACCACAAGTATTTTCACCAAAATTTTGGACTTACAAAATAATTTGGACCAAAACTCCAAAATATCAACTTAAAAACTACTAAAAAATTTTAATAATATATAATTAAAATAATGTATAATATAATTACCTATTATTTATTTATAGAATTATAGAATTATTATTTTTTTATTTTTAATATTTTTTAAAACTAATTTAAAGGATCTTTCATAACTTGTAAAATGCACGTTTTCTCCTGAAACGTGAACTGAATTAAATTCTGAAACAAACTCAATTTCAATAAACTTCAATGATGTATCCGAATTAAATTAGAAGATCTCCACTATTGCAACAGCCATATTTATACAAGCATACTGTCGAGGTATTACGAATTCAATCAACTCATTAGTGGATGGGTTCAACATATAACAAAAGTGACGACGAGAAAGTTTAGTAGCAAAAATATGGCCGCTCCACTGTGCAGTATAGGGCGCAACACTCTGAAGATCACTTTGAATATCCATCTCATTCTCTTCACCATTATATTTCATTATATACAAATCCCCAGAAACAACCATGCATAACAAGAATGATTGTCCAAACACTCGTTTGTTCATAAAAAAATTCTGCATTCTCTGCATTTTTGCCACCAAACTTTTCACTCCACGGCACGCACCTCTGCTGTGCGCAACTCTCCGGCACCGTAGATAAACCCCGTAGAGGTAGATATGGAGCAGGCGAAGTTATACCTTTGGGTGGGCATGTCAGTTCCTCTGCGCCATTTGGCAGAAGCGAAGTCAAAAATATAAACAACCTTCATGCCTCTGGAGCTTTCTGGATAACATCCGCCGATCAGAAGTAGCTTCCCATTAACAAAAACGCATGCACATAACAATGGAATATTTCCATTAGGGAAGTTGAGATTCTGACGTAACATTTCCCAAGTGCGCGTGACAGGGTCTAACACTACTATTCGGTGGACATTTTCAATTGTTCCCCTGTTCAAGTTCTCCTGTTCCTGGAGCATGCATATCAACTGTTCCCCTGTTCCAGTGCTCATTCTATCCTTGTAGAACTTGGGATTGCTCACTATCTCTTTCCATTTTCTGCACACCAGTTTGAGAGGGCACTCTAAGAAAACATTCTCAAGCTATATCATCTAGAATCTTAGGAATGATCTCCTTCCGTTGCTGCAGTGCTATCCTCTTTGACCTACGCAACATGGTGTTGGATTTGACCTGAAATAAAATAAATTAAACGACAGCACAAAACTAAAGGCCAATAATCATTACTAACATCTTCGATAATGGTACAAAATGAACGTAGCTTATAATAAATATATGGCTCAATCCACCCGTTTTAAATTGCAACCTGTTATTTTTATGATACATGAAAATAAAAACATAAATTCATCACAATGGAAATTTTGATTAAAAACGTAAATTCAACATGCAAATAGTTCAAGATGATTCTGATCACATACCAAGATAAAAACTTGTCAAAAACTTGTCAATACTAATGGAATGTGATTGTGGTCTGTCCAAACCATGAACCCTTTATTAACCTTAGTCCAAACCACGAACCTCTTACTAATCGATACTATCCAATCCAAGTAGAAATAGTGAATCACTGGTAAAAGTAGAAATAATGAATTACTTGTAAAATAATGAGGGTTAAGATACACAGAGATCAATCAATTGCAGCATGATAGAAATTGTGAATCACTTGTAAAATAATGGAAAAATCATAAATCAATGGAGAATCACTTATAATATAATGGAGAAATCATGAATCACTTATAAATTAATGAGGAAAATTTCTTATAGAAAGATATTCATGAGCCCCAGAATTGGTAACTTATTGGGCTCATTTTGCCTAATTGTTCTTGATAAATCCACCATTTTTCATAGTTTATGCATGTTTTTTGAGTATGTTTATGTTAATTGCACAAATGAGGGTGGTCACTTTACCAAGAAGGCTAATACGTGGTTATTTCAGGTTTTTGGACAAATTTTGGAACAAAGCCAAGCATTTATGAGCTAGATGACAGCCAAGCATGAAGGAAAAAGGGTGAGGATTCGTAGGGAGGATGTCTCTTTCATTAAATGTCCCTTCCTTGAAATCTCCACCCTCAACTCGGAGCTCAACAGGCCACCAAAACGAATCCTAAAGGCAGTGGAGCAGCTTGGTGAAAAGTGATTGTTTACTGGCAATTGGACCAGCCGAGCCCCTTGAGTTAAGGAGGGCTATTGAGGCCCCTCATAGGCATAAATAGGAAGGCTTTTAGGCTTCGTAGTTTACTTATTGGACTGTTGTTATTTTGCACTAAGGTGCCGCTATTTTCTCAGCTCATTTTTGTAGCTGCTGTTGTGTAACTTTCTTATGAACATGGCTATTTTTGTGTAATGGAAAGAAAATTTATTTGGCATCAGTTTTGAGTTTTTAAGGAGCCTACAGCTCTTGGGGTTGGGCCCAACCCAAGTGCCAAAGCTTCCTTCATGTATTCTTATTTGTTTTTATGTCTTTGCAAAATAGTTTCTGTTAAGTAGATCAACATCTTGCTGGTTACATAGGTCATGGTTGATGATTAGATAGGCTTTTTATGTTCAGATTTAGTTGGTATATTAGTAACAGAGAAAATCTCTAGAAAAAGGCCATCAAGCACCTCTGGTCTCACCTCTCCCTCAGTGGGATCGTGAGCTGGGAGAAAGGTGACATTGCTGCCAACAAAAACACTGTCTTTGCTTCACCATGCAATTAGTAGTGTTGGATTCTTAGTTTCCGAACTTGATATCAGTTTTGATTGCATGCTTAGGGTTATGATTGCTTAGTTGCATAGTCATTTCATCTGATTTCATTGCAAATAAACTTCTGTTCCATTTCTTTGCTGTTATCTAGGTGAGAATAGACTAACGTAACTAGGCCTTTGATTTTCCAAGTGTTTGGTTGTCCAGTTTGAAAAACCACTTGCAGAGCACCTCTTAGCCTTCTTCATCTACACATACTCCCTCAACTCCACCTGCTCCATCCTTCACTTAGAACCCTTACCTCACATTTTCCTCATTCGCTTACTTTTCCCTGATTCTCATCTTGTTGTGCAACATTGTTTCATCCCTCCTTGAACAAATCTAACCATCCGCGCCACTCCTCAACTCCATCCACCAAGTCTTGGACCTACTCACACCCCTATCTCACCTCCATACTCATTCCTCCACCTTTTTCCCTCCATCAATCCTCCAAAATCCCATTTCTGAACATCCTGTAGAAAATTACAGACATCCTGTAGAAGTTCCAGAACATCGTGTAGAACCCCTGTAGACTTCCTGTAGAATCTCACGAAAGTGGTTTCTTGAAAGCCAAACTCTATGAAACTCTCAAGAAGGGTGCTAGGGATGCCTTAGGCCATTTCTGAACCTTCCCAGCCTCCTGCAAGCATTTCCTCTCATCGATCCACCTCTGCACAGTCAAAAACAGTGAAAGCACATGCATGATGAATCTGACAACTTAATAAAAAATGTAAAAAGATGTTTTCTTCAGATAGAAGTAGCTTAGGCACATGTATTTTACCTTCCTAGAAGTAATGGAATCTCTTTTAGTAGCTTGCATTCTCTTTCTCGCATTAGTAGGGCTATCTGGTAAAATTAGGGTTTTTCTTTCCTTTCAGCGTTTCAGTTTCTTTCTGCAAGTAGATTAGCTTCCCTTGAGTTAGCTTTTGTCCATCAGTAAAAAGCTTCTTCTCAGAGCTCATAGAAGTTGGCTTAAGCTGCTAACGGACTTGTGCCAGCTCACTAAGTGACAACTGCGGCAAGAGCTAGTACTTGTGCATACAATACCGTCACTTCCAAGTTTTTTACAAACTACCAAGTTGATATAAAGTAAAGAAGGGAGTCTCAGGAGTTGCAGCAATATTGCTGCAATACTGGAGCCCACCATTCTTTTTGGTGTCGTTGCCGAGGAAGCGTCAGAGTATTTGTGATTGCTGCTTTTCTTCTATTTTCTACCACAACCTTCTACTCATTAGTTTATTTCATTTCCATTCTGCAATTTCATTTCTACAAAAATAGACTAGACATTTCTTGCTTTCCTAGACTAGCATTTCAATTCTGCAAGCGTAAGAGTAGCATATCAATTCTGCAACTTCAATTTCACAAAAATAGCCTAGCATTTCATTCTTGCAACTTCATTTCAGCAAAATAGATTAGTTCTTTCCTGCTTTCATTTCAATTCCGCATTTTCATTTCAACAAGTTAGATTTTAGTTAGTTGCAATTCAATCTATTTTCAGTTTTGCAGGTACAAGGAGAAAAAACAGAAGCAGCCAAAAATCTTTCATTTCATGCCTCGTAGGAACAGAGACAATACTGGAAAATTCCTACTCAATACCCCCACCACATCACTGAGTCACCCTACTCTCTTCTTTGGTGGTCGTGATCGAGAAGAACCTATAGGTGAACCCCCTAAGATATACGAAGATCCTATAATACAAGAAGAGCAAGAGAACATTCCTCTTGAGACCATGGCTGAACACAGAAATGGTATAGGAGATAACGAGAGAATAGAAGGTGCCTTTCCCATCCGAGAGACAAATGGGGACATAACAATGAAGAACATAAATCCCTCAGCCTTATCTCACTTCCATGGATTGACCACTGAAGACCCTGATACCTTCCTATTTGAGTTTGCTATCCTGTGTCGAACTTATGACTAAGCCGAAGACGAGAAAAATCTGAAATTCTTTCCCTCTACTCTCAAGGATGCAGCACTACATTGGTTCATGGGGTTACCTGGAAATAGTATCAATACTTGGGCTCAGATGCAGCAAGCCTTTAACAAAAAATACTGGGACTATTGTAAGTCAAAGGAAGCAAAGGGAGAGATCTTTCGAATGACCATGGGAAATGAGGAGTCTTTAGAAGACTACGAGGAAAGGTTCTAGCTTAGTTATAAATGGGCTAGGTGCACACTTGACCCTGAATCTTTGAAGCTGGTTCTACTCCGATGAGTCCCTGAAGACCTTCTAGATACCCTTCATCTACTAGCTGGAGGAGAGTCCCTGAAGACCTTCTAGATACCCTTCATCTACTAGCTGGAGGAGACATCTACCAACTGCCTTATGAGTACATAAAGATTGTGTTTAGAAACCATTCTAGGGTAGCCCGGAAAAGAGGAAAGGGGAATCCACTTTTAGCTAGTACCACCTTCTCCAAGCATGAGTTTGCTAACCAGATGGAAGACCTCAAAAGTGAGATGAGACAGACTATTGCCATGCAACTTGATACTTTCCGAATCCAACAAAAGAAAGAGGAAGCTAAGAGGGCTTTCGCCATTTTCTGTCCCAGATGTACGAGGAACCTAAGAATGAGTGTCCATTGCACTTAGTAGAGGTATGCTTCGTTTTTTAGGAAGACCACCCCACAAACCAATGCCCAACCTTACCCGAATTTAAAGGCATGTACCTAGGGACTGAGGCAACCACTGAACCTCTCTACTTCCTCAACCAAAGGAGGCGACATGGGCCCAGACCTTACCAGCAGGGGATGTAGGGGACATCCCAAGCTTATTATAGCCCCAATCAATATGCTCACATACCTTCTTGGGGTACCCCTTCTCATCCTTCCTAGTCTGCACCTCCTCCGTGGTCTTATCCATCTCAATACCATACTCAACCTACCGTTCATTCATTTCCCTCACATGTCCAGCCTCAGCCTCGGTGGAATGCACCTCAGCAAGGGTGGGGACCCCAATACAACTCTCTTCCCACCATTTTGCCTCCACCACCTACTCAACCACAACCATTACCTCTTTCTCCTCCAAGACAACCCCAGATGCCTACCCAACCGAACCTGAACCCCAACAACAGACAGGCCCAAAAGGTATACACTGGGGAGACAACGTGTCCTACCTATGCTATGGAGATCCAGGAGATCAACCTGCAATCTGGGAAGGTCCTTCTAGATCACCCACTTCCTTCCCCAGAGGAGGAGGAAGAAAAAAAGGAAAGTGAACCTAAAGCCATTCCACCCTTTCCTGAGCGACTAACAGCAACCACGCAACCAAACCCATAGGTGACTGAGCTTCTGGGAGAACTTAAGCAGTTGTCTGTGAAAGTACTCCTTCTCCAGGCCATAAAAGATCTACCGATATACAACAAATTTATCAAGGAGAAGTGTTTCAGGAACCTAGGCAGGCGCAAGAGAGATTCCCAGACTATCAATGTCATAGGACAACTGCCTGATCTAATGTTGGGGCAAGTAATCTGTCCAAAATATTTGGACCCTGGGAGTCCTATAGTTGATGTCACATCAATGGCATGATAATCCCCCACACCTTGATTGATCTAGGGGTTGCCATTAATGTGATGACCATGGATACCATGCTTAAACTCAACCTTCAGAGTTCCTTGAGGAAGACCTCAACAGTGCTGCAGTTAGCAGACCGCTCCATCGTGACTCCTGAAGGGATTGTGGAAGATATCTTGGTCTCTGTTGACTCTTGGGAGTACCCTGCCGACTTCTTGGTCCTTCAGCCAAAGGCAAAGCTGACTGCATACCCCCTCATTTTGGGAAGGCCTTGGCTAGCTACTGCAGATGCTTACATCAGTTGTCGAGCTAGAAGCATGACCATCAAGAATGGGCCTATGTCTAAACAATTAGTCCTCTATCCCCCTACCCAACCTCTACAGAACATGACTTACCACTTTGGTTGGAAGAGGGAGATTAGAATGAGGTCTACTGTGCACCTTTGTGCACAATAGAAGCTACTAGGGGAGACCCTCAAACCAGGGATGACTTGATTGGGAATTTGATTCAAAACCCACCTCTCAGTGCACTGTCATTAGAAGAATTGGTGGAAGATGCCCAAGCCAGTGCTTTAGTGGACCTCTGTGTGACTGATCTGACCTCTCCTAGAGTTAAGAATGTGGAATTTGGCCTTGAAGGAACCTTAAAGATTATCTCTTCCCTATCTCCCTCCTAGGAGAAGGAGCTACGTAGCTTATTGAACAGCCATTTGGATGCTTTCACTTGGAGCTATAAGGAGATGAAAGGAGTCCACCCGTCAGTCTGTACCCATCACATCTACATTAAAGAGGATTGTAATCTAGTCAGGCAGCCTCAAAGGAGAATGAATCCAGCCCTTAAAGACATCGTCAAAGAAGAATTGCAAAAATTGTTGGATGCAGGATTCATCTACCCCATCTCTGACAATGAGTGGGTCTCACCTCTAGTGCTTGTGCCTAAGAAAAATGGGAAGTGGAGAATTTATGTAGATTACTGAGAACTTAACAAGGCCACCAAGAAGGACCATTTCCCCTTGCCTTTCATAGATCAAGTGTTGGATGGACTAGCAGGGAAGAAGTTCTTTTCTTTCCGAGATGGGTTTGGCGGGTATAATTAGATCCAAATCAGCCCAGAAGACCAAGATAAAACCACCTTCACTTGTCCATGGGGTACCTTTGCCTACCGGGTCCTTCCCTTTGGGTTGTGCAATGCTCCTGCCACTTTCCGGAAAGAAGTATTGAGCATATTTGTTGAAATGGTTCATGATTCGGTGGAAATCTATATGGATGAATTTACTCCTTATGGGTCCAACTTCCAAGAAGCGTTGACTAACCTGGGAAACGTTTTAGCCAAGTATATTGAGATGAACCTATCCCTCGGTCCCGAAAAATGTAATTCCTGATGACTGAAGGGACTGTGCTAGGTCATATCATTTCTGAGCAAGGGTTACAGGTGGATCCTAACAAGATCGCTATCATCCAAAAGGTTCCACCCCCTCAAAAGGTCAGAGATGTTCAGAGTTTTCTAGGCTTGGCCAGGTATTATAGAAGATTCATTAAGGATTTCAGTAAGCTAGCTTCACCATTGTTTAGCCTCTTAGGGAAAGATGTTGAGTTTAAGTGGACTAATGACTGCCAAGGGGCTCTAGATGAGTTGGTGTCTGCCCTGATCTTGAGAGGTCCAAACTGGGCGCTACCTTTCGACATCCACACTGATGCCTTGAACAAAGCCATAGGGGCAGCCTTAGGACAAGTTGATGAGAAACTTCCATATGCCATATACTTTGTTAGCAAGAACCTGTGCAAGGCAGAGATGAACTATACTGTAACCGAGAAAGAATTCCTGGCCGTAGTCCATTCCCTAAACAAGTTTAGACACTACATCATTGGTTGTCAAACATTCATACACACGGATCATGCTGCAATTAGATATTTAATGAATAAGCGTGATGTGAATTCTCGTATCATTAGATGGTTACTTTTGTTGCAGCAATTTCATTTGACTATTGTTGATAAGCCAAGTAAGGAAAATGTTGTTGCTGACTTCCTATCTAGATTGGATTTGCCTACAGGTGAGGAAGGGACAGTGGATGACCAGATGCCGGATGAACACTTGTTTTCTATCTCAGTACTCTCTCCATGGTTCATTGATATACCAAATTACTTAGTCTCAACACTGTTCCCTCCACATCTATCCTCAAAGGAGAAGAGAAAAATTGTGAGGAAGAGTGCCCCATTCACATGGATCGAGGGCAACTTGTTTAAACTTGGCCCAGATCAGATCTTGAGGTGTTGTGCTAGGGAAGAGGAAGTCTTTGACATCCTCCTAACCTATCACGATGGACCCTGTGGAGGCCACTTTGCAGCAAAAAGGACTGCCTTCAAAATTATACAGGTAGGCTACTATTGGCCTAATCTTCATCAAGATGTCAGAAGATACATCCACTAGTGTAACCGATGTCAGAGGATGGGGAAACCAAATCCAAGGGATGAAATGCCCCTCCAACCTCAAGTGACTTTCAAGCCATTTGAGAAGTGGGGCATGGATTTTGTGGGTCCTATCAACCCTCCTTCAAAGCAAAGGTCTTACATCATTGTGTGCACTGACTACGTGACAAAGTGGGCAGAAACAAAGGCAATCAAGGCAGTGACAGAAGAAAAAGTGGCCGAGTTTTTAAGGGAAAATATCTTCTACAAGTATGGCTACCCAAGAGAGTTAGTCACCGATCAAGGAAGCTAGTTCACCTCTAACTTAATTGAAGACTTGCTCGCTCATCACAAGATCAAGCACAGGACTTCCACCTCGTATTATCCACAAGCAAATGGGCAGGTGGAAGTCACTAATAGAGCATTGGAGGAGATTCTGGCTAAGGTGGTGAGCAGCAGCAGAAAGGATTGGGCAGATCGCCTAGTTGAGGCCACTTGGGCCTATAACACCACTTGGAAAACTACAGTGGGATTCACACCTTATGAGCCGGTCTACGAGAAGAGAGCTTTGTTGTCCATATAGTTCGAATACAACACATTGAGGGTGGCAACTCAACTGGACTTAGATCTCAGCCATGCTCAACGTGAAAGATTATTGCAGCTGAATGGATTAGATGAACAAAGAATGCAAGCCCTCCTCCACTCAGAAGTAGTTCAACTCCAGAGGAAGATATGGCATGATCGACACCTTAATGAAAAGAAATTCCAGCCGGGAGATTGGGCGCTACTGTATGACTCAAGATACAAGTATTTGAAAGGAAAGTTGAGGACAAGATGGCTAGGACCGTATGCAGTGGAGAACTATAATGAAAATGGTTCAACCCTTATCAGGACCATTAACGAAGAAGCCATCCCCATGTTTGTCAATGGGCATCGATTGAAAATCTATAGGAAACCTCTCTCGAGGTAGGAGTTCATTGAAACTTTGGAAAAATCAGTGTTGGTAGTGGAGAAGGGCTCTGCCCCTATTCCACCCGCACCTTGATCATTAAAAAAAAATAGAAATAAAAAGATCCTTGGGTGAAAACCTTTCTGAGGCGCGCAAGGCAGACAACGATGGTGAAAAGATCGTGGAGGTGCCCCAGCTGTCTCTATGAGAAAAAAAAAAAAGAGGTGGAATAAAAAGATCCTTGGGTGAAAACCTCTTTGAGGAACCCAGGGCAGATAGTAGGGGTGAAAACCTCATTGAGGCGCCCTAGCTGTCTTATCAACAAAAAAAAAAAAGAGAGAAGAAAAAGAAAAGAAAAAAAACAAAAACAACAAGAAAAAGAAAAAAGAAAACAGGACTAATCTTTGTGAAAATTGCAGGTTGTAGGGAATACATTGCAAGAAAAGAGGGGCACGCAAAATGAGGACAGGGGTCCATACCAGGCTCTAGGACATCCTTTCAGCCACCCCCTCCATGCCCACTCACCTTTCCTAGGATTTGGTCACACTCGGGTCAAGGTTGGGCCTTCTACAGGAAGTTCTAGGCTTTCTACAGGAAGTTCCAGGCTTTTCCACAGGAAGTCCTAAATTTCTACAGGAAACATCCTGTAGAACCTTCAGACAAGCCAAATTCAATTTTTAAAGGGAATCTAATGGTTGGGATCAGTTTGTTAGGCCTGAGGCCACACCTCTATGCAATCTAACACCATGTGGCGCCTTGTTCTCTCTCTTGACACCTCTGTCACCCACCTGGTTATGTGTTCCTTCACAATCATACAAAGAGCCCTATTTTCCTTAGATTGAAAAAGCTTTTCCAAGTGACGAATCAAGCAGCAAAGGCTTGCACACTCTACCTATTCAAGCTCCATCTAAGCTCTTCATCAACAGAGCCAGTCCTTGTCCGCAAGATGGCCCTGTTCATTTAGCCTGCATCCCAAGAGGAGAAGCAGCTACAGGATATCTTCTAGGAATCCTGTAGCAGCTGATCCCTCTGGGGCACATACTCTGGAAGCGGGGATAGCTGAGATCCACACAAGGAACATGAAAAAGGCTCTTCCTTTTGGACGTGAACACCTCCTTGATAGTTGAGATCAGACAGAACCTATGCATGCAGCGTTATCATTGAAAGATCAAGCTCCAAAGCCATGAATCCAGCTTCAACAAATAAAAGAATGGGCTCTAGCACCCGTGCATGAGGCAGTAGCAAGCAAGGCAGTGGTTCCAAGACCAAATTCCGCATAACACATCCACGACCGCGCAGGTAAGTGTCTAACCTTATTCGTCAATTACATAAACCATCTTCTGGAAACCTGCATGCTTGTGAAAATGGTTGGATTGAATAAATTCGATGGTCAGTCAATTGGCCACCCTCAGCCAATTACATCACTTCATGGGATCTGAATGGGCTTAGTTATGTCCAGAATCGCCAACGAGCCATGTAGCCAACACGTGTGGAGTGTCCATTCGGTGAAAATTGGCGGACTGATAGTGGTGGCACTGGTTAATGGCAGAGGGGAGGTAATGGCGGCCAGGGACACACAAGAGAATGATGACCATGACAATGGATAACGGTTTGATCCGGCCACCTCACCCCCTTACCACGAATTGTGCCACAGTTCAAAATGCTTGGCTGAAAGGCTCGCACATCTGTTATTCACTCGCATTTGCAACATCCTAGCCAAAGTACTCGTCCTCTACTTCCACAATCCGTTAACTCAAGATTTCCAGCCAGTTTTGAAGTTCTCCCACGTCCCGAGCTCATTTAGAATCACAGTTACCTCCTACAGAATCTAGCAATCATCCTACAGGAAGAAGTTCTACAGGAAGTACGGCACAACCTCCTGGAATAGAGAAACCTGAGCTTTCCTTCGACAAATTTGGAGTTCTGAAAGAGGTAGGCTCGAAAGACACTTTCCCTGCATGGTATATTTCAAAAGGTGGTGAATTGAACTGTCTGAAGTAGGGATATTAGAGACAAGTCTACCTGTAGGTCAAGAATAGCAGTTTTCCTGTGTAATTACACGGAATTTCTCAGTCGGTTTTGCGTCAACATTCTCCTCCAAGGTTCTTGTGAAAAATTTCTCCTGTAGAAAGGATAAAGCATTGAGAGGGCTAGCCTGTATATAAAAATTTGAAGTTGCACGTTTGCATGTATGCTGGGAGAAAAATTGAAGTGTTTACCCTGTCTGTGGAAAAAAAACTTCCCCCTCCATACACTGACAGTCAAGTTTGGGCAACAAAAGCACTAGAACCAGGGAATTTCTGTGGAGTTAAAATATAAACACTTGGGAGATCCTTTCTCGAAGTTCGAAGGAGTAAACATAAAACAACACCCCCTTTCTACTCAGAGCATTTAAATAGAACACTCCGACCATGCTAGGAGGGTTTATCAAAATGGAACCCTCAGATTCCAGGAAATTACGTGAACATCCCGTAGTAGTGGACCTCTTCACTCGGGCCAATTGGATGACCTTTTGTAATAAAATTCAGGGGCATGATGATGAAATAATGAAGGAATTCCTCATGTCTCTGCAACCTAAATAAAAAACACTAGCCACTGTAAATTTTAGAGGGTTGACCCTATAGCTTACCCCTGAACTCATTAGTCAGGTCACTGGTCTACCACTAGGGATACCCTAGAGCAAAGAGGAGAGAGCATTAGGCCAAAAAGCCAAGAAATAATTCTTCCTACCAGAGGAACAGTTTGCAGAAGATAAGGATGGGGTAAGGAGGGCCAGTTTACATCCTTTGTGGAGCAAAGCCAGTCTCCAAATTATGAAATACATTACCTGTGAGGGGGGATTAAGTATTGTTTACGACTATCATTTTTGGTTGCTAAAAGAACTAAGGCATGGGTTGGATTTACCCCCAGAGTAGAAGTTAAGCATCCCTTATTTTCTCTTGCAGTCATTGATTGAATGTGGCACAAAATTGAAGGAAGGGACACCAGATCAGGTATCCCATCATGGGCTCTTCAAGCTACTAGTGGAAGATGCCCTCCATACTTACACTGTCCCCCTCTCCTAGGAAATTTTCCGCAACATGTCCAGAGGTGATGATATAAGTATTCTGGCCGAGGAACTCACCTCATCTAGAAATGAAGAGAGGGAACATGCTGAGAAAAGAGAGAAATCCAGCAGTAAGGGAACATAGGACAGATCACCACAGAAAGAACAAGAAGAGAAACAAGAGAAAGGCCAAGTTACTAAACCTAAAAATATGGAAGGACCAATGGCACAAACACCCAGGGAGAAACGACTACAAAATAGAGCAATGAAGACTGAAATAGCCCAAACAAAGGAGGTCACAACCAAGGAAACCAAACAAGAGTTAAAAGGAATGACCCATGCAACTAAACAGGCCACAACAGTTTCTACAGGAAGTCTGGAAACAACTTCTATAGGAAGTCTGGAAACAACTTCTACAAGAAGCCTAAAAATAGAGCAGAAGAAGGAGAAGTCTCCTGAGATTCTGACCAGGGAGGAAGCAGTGGTGCTAGCTACCTTAAGCACAACCCCAGAGAAAAAAGGGAAGTGGAAAAAGGAGCCTTTTATGTATTTTAAGGCAAGAAGAAGCATGCGGATAAAAACTGGCAGACCCCAGTCACAGTCAAAAGAACAATTACAATTGTGAACAACCCAATTAAACAACAGGAAAGGTCTCCTCCAAAGGCATCCATCATCTATGAACGGGGAAGCCCGAAGAAGTCCACCTAGAACGAAAAGGTTAAAATGTTGGACATGAAAGCCTCTCTACAAGATGTTGAAACAATTCTACAGGAAACGCTGGCTATACTAAAGAAGACCAAAGAGTTGGAAGAAGAGGCAGTCAAATCATCCCAGGAGGAAGAAAATACTGAGGAAATTAAGGAAGCAAGCCCCAAGCCCAACCTAGGCTCCTACTATAACTTGCTAGAGGCATGAAGGATAATCCCCAAAAAATTTGCAGTGCCACTCTTCTTTGCACTGGAGGAAGAGAGAGTGAGAACCCACACTTGGATGAAAATCGCCAAGTCCAAGGGTGTGGCAGATATAGGTCCCTTGGAGGAACAGCTCAAAGAGGCAAGGAAAGAATTAGATTTGGCACGGCATGTAGAAAGCAGCCAGTGGGCCAAGCTACAGGAAGAAAATGAGCTGCTCAAACAACAGCTACAGTTACAGGGACACTTTAAGGAAGACAAACCCACACCTTGGGAGAACAACAACACCAGAAGGAGCCTACAATAGACAAAGAAACCACTGGTGAACAGTAGAAGAGAGATGGTTTGCAAGCTGAAATAGAGGCACTGACTAGAAAGCTACAAGAAAAGGAATTGCAAGCAGCACAAGACATACAGTCTCTAAGGCAACAGGTGCAAGAAAAGGAGGCCCAACTGGCCTACATGGCTAGCTGGGTAGAGGAGGAAATACAATGTATACAACTTGCCAAAACATATGCCTTATACCTCAAGGAACAATGGTTGTAGTTCCAGATCAACACTTTGGCCCAAAGGGGCATTACTCCATTCCAAAACTACCACCAATTCATGGCTTTATGTGACAGCAGCTCATCAAAGGAAAAAGCCAAGCTATCAGAGTTCTACCTACACAACTTGGCCCTTCCCAACATGAACTTGTGGGACCCCAATGCTACAGTAGGGGACGTGCAACTTATAGCCATGGCCTCCTGGCTAAGTCATGAAGAAAAGAGAGTAGTAGAGGTCTGAAATGTTATGGACAGGGAATTGAAGGAACCACTAATGATAAGAGTAAAGCCGGAGGATCCCTCAGCACTAGTACATGCCCACCAACACTTGGCAAATAACTCCCAGACCCTACCAGATTACATCGACCATCAAGCCTAAGCCATAGCCCATTTTGAGGACATGGAGAGGCTGTTGGGGGATGGTTGTGTTCATGCCTGCACCTGGAGGTGGAACACACTGCCCCACAGCCTAAAGATTAGAGAATACCACACCCCAACAAGGATGGCAGAGGCCTTGGCAAGAGTACCCCTCTACAAAAAGTCCATGCAAAATCTTCAGGCCAACTACATCGGCCTAAAATTCAGTCCTCCCTTGCTTTTGGGGCTGTTAGAAGGAGTCAAGGAAGAGGAGGAACACAGGCAGTGGGAAGAAGTGGAAAGCAAAGCAGGATTTCATGATAATGAAGAAGATATCACTTCAGAGGCCTGGGATGTGAGGGAGGTGGTCAAGGCTATCAAAGATGATGAGTTGGATTAGTTTCTCGAGGTCAGGCAACCCATTTAGCAGGGGGGTGATGATGAGCCCCGGAATTGGTAACTTATTGGGCTCATTTTGCCTAATTGTTCTTGATAAATCCACCATTTTTCATAGTTTATGCATGTTTTTTGAGTATGTTTATGTTAATTGCACGAATAAGGGTGGTCACTTTATCAAGAAGGCTAATACGTGGTTATTTTAGGTTTTTGGACAAATTTTGGAACAAAACCAAGCAATTATGAGCTAGATGACAACCAAGCATGACAGAACAAGGGTGAGGATTCGTAGGGAGGATTTCTCTTGCATTAAATGTCCCTTCCTCGAAATCTCCACCCTCAACTTGGAGCTCAACAGGCCACCAAAATGAATCCTAAAGGCAGCCGTGCAGCTTAGTGAAAAGTGACTGTTTACTGGCAGTTGGAGCAGCCGAGCCCTTGAGTTAAGGAGGGCTGCTCAGGCCCCTCGTAGGCATAAATAAGAAGGCTTTCAACCTTCGTAGTTTACTTTTTGGATTGCTATTATTTTTCACTAAGGTGCTGCTATTTTCTCAGCTCATTTTCGTAGCTGCTGTTGTGTAACTTTCTTATGAACATGGCTATTTTTGAGTAATGGAAAGAAAATTTATTTGGCATCAGTTTTGAGTTTATTTAGGAGCTTGCAGCTCTTGGGGTTGGGCCCAACCCAAGTGCAAAGGCTTCCTTCATGTATTGTTATTTGTTTTTATGTCTTTGCAAAATAGTTTCTATTAAGTAGATCAACATCTTGTTGGTTACATAGGTCATGGTTGATGATTAGATAGGCTTTTTATGTTCAGATTTAGTTGGTAGATTAGTAATAGGGAATATCTCCAAAAAAAGGCCATCAAGCACCTCTGATCTCACCTCTCCCTGAGTGGGATCGTGAGTTGGAACAAAGGTGACATTGCTGCCAACAAAAACACTATCTTTGCTTCACCATGCAATTAGTAGTGTTGGATTCTTAGTTGCCGAACTTGATATCAGTTTTGATTGCATGCTTAGGGTTATGATTGCTTATTTGCATAGCCATTTCATCTGATTTCATTGCAAATAAACTTCTGTTCCATCTCTTTACTGCTATCTAGGTCATAATAGATTAACATAACTGGTCCTTTGATTTTCCAAGTGTTTGGTTGTCCAGTTTGAAAACCACTTGCAGAACACCTATTAGCCTTCTTCATCTCCCCATACTCCCTCAGCTCCACCTGCTCCATCCTCCACTTAAAACCCTTACCTCACATTTTCCTCATTCACTTACTTTGCGCTGATTCTCATCTTGTTGTGCAACATCGTTTCATCCCTCCTTGAACAAACATAACCATCCGCGCCACTCCTCAACTCCATCCACCAAGTCTTGGACTTCCTCACACCCCTATCTCACCTCCATACTCATTCCTCCACCTTTTTCCCTCCATCAATGTTATTGACATTTTTGGGCACTTCAACCCCAATCATAAATGTCCATAAACTGAGGGCTCCTAAGTCCCTAAAAATTTTGCTTCACTACCTAAATGAACAAGGTCAATTGATTACATCATCTCCCAAAAGTTCTCCACTGAAAACTACTCATAAATGGTCAAAACTAGACCATACTGAAATCTCAATGTAGGGGGTGCGATGCATATCACCTTCCTAGTGTACAAGGTGCGATGCATACTGATTTGCTCCTCTGTAGGGTGTGATGGTCAGGAATGGACAAATGGCAGGGACAAAAATGTGAGGTGGAAGATCATGGAATCTTCTAGAAACTTCCTCTCTGACACTTGCCACTCCATTTTCGACCAGGGATGAGTAAGAGATCATCATTCTCCAAATGGAAGCAGGAACTATCAGAGAGAAGACAGTAATCAAGATCCCAGAAGATGACTCACCTCTCTGTAATCATCTATATATGGATCCCTCATCACAGAGATCCAAGGGCCGGAATTTTGTATCTTATAGAGAAGTGTTGTTGGTTTTCTGGTATACATTCACAGTGTTTGGTGATCTAGCTTTTCTTGGGGTGAAGAAGGGCTTCTTAGCTGGAGGGTGATGTTGGGTCAGAGCACATGGTTGTAATCCTCTTGCTACTTTTCATCTGATAAAGATATTCTTGTTTGCTTCCATATTCTTGTGTACTTGTTTATATATGCATGTATATGGTTCATACACATTTGATCCTGTATTATTTACGAATTTAGATCCTTGTTTCTTGCATAGTAGTATGTTGTTGTGATTCCATAGGTCCTTTTGAAGCTGGGAAGAAGCAGCGAAACTCTATCAAGAAGGAGAGGAAATCAAGTGCAAGACTCAGGTTGGTCCTCTTGGTTCTTCTCTCGTCTATTTTCATAAAAGGAAACAATAGTAGGCTTTGATTGTCTGTTTCTAAGATAGCCACCCATCTTAGTGGGAATAGCAGCATCCGAGTGGACACTATTCCCAGACAACAAAATGGCGACTCCACTGGGGAGCGACTAGATTACTTGTTAGCCTATCTATCCTTGTTTCTTTTATAAACTTACAGACAGAGCCTGAAGTCAAGCCAGCTAGCCTTCGAACTGCATTTGTCATACAAATGCAAAGTATATCAATGTTGCTTCAGTCTATCTCCATGTTTTGTTTATGAATTAAACAAATGATCTACAAGAAATCTAATTGCCCTGAGTGGTGGCTCTAGTAACCTCTTAGATCACCCCTGTGTTTTACATACACTGATCTTTACTTATTTAGCCTAAACACCTGAACTAGATTGTAATCTGTGAGTGAAATCCCGTTCAAAGTCTTACACTGCTACCATTGCACCCTACCTTCAATGCAGTCTATATGCATTGTACTTCCTGAGTGCAGTAGGTGCGCTACATACTGAGTTCATTGTGTAACAGGTGCGATGGTCTGGGAGGGTTAACTTTACCCTCTGACTGTGGATTTTTCTCACTATTTTCAGTCTTATTCAAGAGTTTTGTTGTTTGTAGTCAATGTGCTTCTGCGAAAACCCCCTTCTCTTGCATTATTCCGCCTCCTTAGTGCAAAGAATTATGAATGTTTTTATGTATTGTGCGTCGTTTTTAGTTCTCTTTTGCAAAAAGTAGCATAGTCAAACTGTCGTCTCTAGATCTGAAAGTGTCGTAGATGTCGTTTTTAGTTTTAGGAAGCAATCCCATTGTTCTTCATAGTCAATTATTCAATTACTATTGCATAGGATTTGAATTATTAGTTTTAAAGTGTCGAAAAGAAATTTCCATTTCAAAATCACATAGTGTCTTCTTGCTTTCACTTCGTTTTGAAAAAGAATTCTGTTGAATAATGTCACTTTAAAAGTAATTCAGTTTTTCACATAGCTTTCTTAACGTCATTCACACATTAAGCACGCTGAAAACAAATACATACATGTGCATTTGCATTTTGATTACTTGGCTTGATTTAGGATTGTGCATTTAGCGTGTGCTCTGTGCTCTGTGAAGAAAAGATTCTTGACTTTCTTCCCTTTAGTAGCTAGGATTTTCATTGCTAAAAGAAGATCAAACATTTGTTTATCGTCTTAGACTACATTTTAGGAATTATATATACATCACATGGTGAACCTGAAAGGAAAACTGTTAAGCAAGATCAACTTAAAATAAATTAAATGAATCTAAAAACGCTTTGGAACTTAACGCACAACATCTAGAGGTCTAGGCTAGAGACGTATTCTGGCGTCGTAAAGCCTAGTAACTGTTGCTTTCAGTGTTGGTTGGGTGATTCCTCCACTCTGAGATAGTAAGTGCCAGTACGGACTTGTGTTCCCACGTACCGTCGAGTATATATTGGGAGACCACAATAGGCTGCATCCTTTATCCTTAGGAAGCCGTGTCTGTCGCCCTATCGATCACAATGCACTGAACACAACATTTGGGAAGATTTACTGCCGTACCATAAAAAGTATTCTACAGCTTTGTGATTGGTTTGGTAATCCTCTCTGCCTAGATCTCCAGAGAAGTCCATTTTGCTCCTTTTCAGACTCCTTAAAGGAAAAGGTCCTCTGAGCACTTGTCACTTCAAGCTCAATAAAAATCGAAGGAGAATAGAGTCATCTTTTGTTTATTCTCGACTCTTTAAAATTGAAAAAACAAGTTGTGTCAAAGCGTCTAAAAATTTATTTTAATCAGAATAATGTCACAAATTCCCCCATTGATCTTCAGGTTGAGAAAATGGAGTCTACCAACCAAGGATTTCCCTGTGAAGGAAATCCTAGTCCCTTCTCCTATTAGAGAGATGTTGGTCCACCCCATATGGCCACTTTGTCACTTCCAGGATTGACAATTGGTTTGCTCGTCTGGCTCTTCTCTACCTTTGTCGTTCAGAATCCTGTAATTCCTGAACAGTTTAATCAGCAACTAGACGACACTAGAGTTTCCTCCCAACCTTCTACTTCATCTGATTCTCCCTCTCCTCCTTCCTCTTCGCTTGATAAAGCCGATAAAGCTAAAAATAAAGTAACTAAGAAGAAGAAGAAGCAGAAAGAGAAAAAGGAACCAAAATCGAAAGGGAGCAAGAAAGTGTCGTCTAGCAAAAATCCTCACACCGCGCAGTCAAAACCTAAATCTCCTTGTGTCATTTGCAATGGGGACCACTATCACCGAGATTGTCCCTACATCCCTCGGATCTTAAGGGACTAGTATCCTCATTTGCACAATCTGGTAGCATCAACCTCTGGCGATCATGTTGAATTCTCACCATCAACCAGTGAAAGTGAAGCACATGGACAAAGAAGGAATCCTAAACTTCCTTGTAAGCTGTGTGAAGGTAGTCACACCGTCCACCATTGTCCCTTCCTTGATGAGGCTAAAAGATTTTTGGATGATCGTTCGGTTTCACCGCTACGACTTCCTCCTGGATATAAAAAACTCTTGCCAAGTCCTCCACTGGTTGAAATTCCGGCTGGCACGTCATTGTGGTCGGCCGAAGCATCTATCGTTGAAAATTAACCCTCTGAATCTACACAGACGAAAGTCAAAGGGTCGATACAGCAGTTGACCCAGTCTTGCCTTCAGAATGTTCATCTTCAAATGATACCATCACTAAAGAGAAAGAGAACGAGACCATTCAAATTCTTTTCATCAATGTAGACTGCGATGAGCTTGGGGACAGTCCTCCCATTCCTTTATCGCAAGAAGGAAGTTCATCAGAGTCATATCCGGCCGTCTATTCGGTCCCACCACCAAACAACCTAGTCGTTTCCTTCGACTGGAATCTACTAGGCAGACCCTGTTTACCAGCCAATGTACCATTCAGAATTATTGTACAAGCTTACTGAATGGTCATGGTTGGTACCATCATTGATGAAGGGGCTTCTGTGAGTATCCTTTCCTCAACTGCTTGGAAAGCGCTTGGTTCACCATCGCTTTTGCCTGAAATGAGAAATCTGACAAGCTTCGACAAAGGAACCAGTCGACCTTTAGGGATCCTTCCAAATTTTCCCATTACTTTGAGAAGGAAAACTGTTCACATGAATGTTATGGTAGTTCAAGGACCTTTAGATTAAAATATACTCCTTCGATGCGACTATATTTATTGC
This sequence comes from Pinus taeda, assembly GCA_000404065.3. Classification (NCBI taxonomy): domain Eukaryota; kingdom Viridiplantae; phylum Streptophyta; class Pinopsida; order Pinales; family Pinaceae; genus Pinus; species Pinus taeda. The sequence continues at coordinate 91,294 of APFE031617097.1, read as the reverse complement.
ATGGGAGCCATCGTCTCCTCACTCTTTAGACTAGTGTGTTTTCTGCACGAAGGCAGAATGGTCAAGCTCGTGGACCAAATGTCATTCCCCAGATCAAACATCGTAAATAGTCAAATGCCATCCCTAAATGGTCTTTTCATGCAAGAAATATCTCATCGATCTCCAGTCCGTCCACCTAATGAACGCGAGTGATTCAGGAAGGTGTGACTAAAACCCAGGGGCATGCACCCTGGGCTGCTTCACCAGAAAAAATCTGGGTATAGGGTAGGTTTCGGTGAAGGATACATGTCTAGTCCGATACCTGTCCATATAGGAAAAGGGGATTAGACCAGATAAGATACCTCCTTTAGAAGGTAGGCCTTTCCCGATAGAACAAATGTTTTGTCTGCAAATTGAAGGATAACCTTGAAACTCCACTTCGCTATACCTGGGCGCATGCAAACCTTTCCGCATGCAAGCGAAGAGCGACTATTTATTTTTAAAATTTTTAGGACATCTAACCCTTTATACCCGTAAGGCTAGTCATTTCCTAACTTGCATAAAGAAAGGATCCGTGGTAAAGCTTGAGAGATGTAAGCCACTTCAAAATAGCATCTCAAATGAGACATTTCTTATCATACGACTAGCGAGCAATGTTGTCGCAGAGTTCAAGCTCGTTGAAAAATAAACTCTCCATGAGCAATTTTAATGCATAGTTCAAGCTCTTTAAAAAATAAACATAAGTCATGAGAAAATGTTTCCCCCAGCATTCAAGCTCATAAAAAAATGAACCGGTAAATAACCATTATGAATGCCTTATCGCCAGCTTTTGAGCCTTGGTCATGTTCTCGCCATCACCTCCACTTTGTTTTTAGCTGATCATTCACCCCCATATGATTGTTTACCCCTTCGAGGAACATCTGCGAAGAGTGATTCTGTTAGCCATCCTTGTGACACTGTTGTGATTGGAAAATTTCAAATCTTACCTGGAATCAGCTGCTACCCGAAACCATCACCCATTCCTCGAAAATGAGTCTTCTTTAAACTCTTTTCACCTGACTCGTAAAATATGAAAAGATTACCGAGAAATTGCCCTCTTCAGCTCGTTAAAGACATCGAAAATGCTATCCCTCCTCTAGATTTTAATCTTTTTGGACCTGAGGGATTATTACACAAAACGATCGAGCGCTTGTCTTGTTTGACTTGTTAAAACTATAAAAAATTCATCCCTTTTGTATTATTTTATGCTTTTTCGGAGTTAAGGGATTATACAACGATAAAGAATCTTTGGAGTCTCCTTTCCATTTCTTTCACACTCTCTAAAATTAAAAGAGACTGAGTTATCTTTGTTGTTAAACTCGTTAAAACCAAATAGCGACAAACTCATCCAAATGGACGAGAACGAGTTTCACTGTCGCTAGACTCGCTAAAACATAGCGACAGGTTCACCCGAAGGGTAGACTATAGAACAAGCATATGTTATCCTCCTCAAGCTTGACAAAAATAAAGAGGTACTGGTCAGCAATGACTGGGGAAAATTGGGAAGAAAACTTGAAGAAACTTTATTGGTAGCAAGTCGCTCTTGAACATGACACTTTCCTTCCACATCCACGCCAGGTTGGGTCATTCCATTCACTGGTCATCGCCATTGGTCCATCACACCATCCACCTTTGGGGTTAATGCTACCGATCCATCGTCAGTGTCACTGATATGTTCAAGAGAAGTCATTCAGACAATTCACCCATGTCTCACCCACTGCAATACATTCATGCTTCATTCCTTCATGACTGCCACCCTGAACCCTGTATTGGTAGTTTGTTTTCACCTCCAAAATCATTTGCTTTGTTCCATGTCATTGATGTGGGATTCCTTAAGGCCATCCTGTGACAGGTCGCTTCTTGTCGACATCAGCTCATTATCCAAGAAGTCGACTTAGGAACAACCCTTTCAGTGCTTTGAAGCTCGCATGCCTCAATGGCAAGTTTCTCACTTTCGGCGATAGGTTTACATCAATGGCCTTCAACCGAGAGATTTTGCGTGGTGTTCGATGCCAACTCCCTTTTTCACATCACATGAACTATACTGTAGTACCTTGAGGGTCATTGTCATTATTGGTGATTCCTCTCGTGCCTGTTAACAGCTTACATCATTGGCTAGTAATCAGGTGATGTCTTTCCATGTTCGACTCCAAAACATTTTTCACATGCATCGACTTGTACTTCGAGTGAAGATTGAATGAGTTTTGAAGACCCCGGATCTAGTTTCATCCATTCGGGCTGCGATATATTCAGGAATATAAAGACATCAAGTGTACATTATTGTCGAACAGATGATCATCCAAATCAAAGGATGATGTGTCCATATCATCAGTCTGTCACACAAACGATTGTCTGTCCTATGTACATGGAAATGAATTTATAAAGTTGAGAATGGGAATGCCCGCCTCAGCTAGATCATGAAAAATTGTTGTCAAAATAATGTATTGTATTGTATCTTTTTACAGGTCACCTCCCAGCTCAGAAAAACTTCAGATCCTCATAGTAAAGCATTTCACCCAACATCAGAAAGATTAATGACCTCATGCTTTAGGGGGAAACTGTTATAGAGATTTTTGGGTACTTCAACCCCAATCATAAATTTCCATAAACTAAGGGCTCCTAAGTCCCTAAAAGTGTTGCTTCACTGCCTAAAGGAACAAGGTCAACTGATTACATCATCTCTCAGAAGTTCTCCACTGAAAACTGCTCATAAATGGTCAAAACTGGACCATACTAAAAGCTCAATGCAGGGGGTGCGATGCATATCACCTTCCCAGTCTACAAGGTGCAATGTATACTGATTTGCTCCTCTATAGGGTGCAATGTTCGGGAATGGACAAATGGCAGGGATAAAAATGTGAGGTGGTAGATCATGGAATCTTCCAGAAGCTTCCCCTCTGACACTTGCCACGCCATTTTCAACTAGGGATGAGTAAGAGAACATCATTCTCCGAGCAGAAGTAGGAACTATCAGAGAGGAACACACTAATCAAGATCCCAGAAGATGACTCACCTCTCTATAATCATCTATATATGGATCCCTCATCACAGAGATCCAGGGGCTGGAATTTTGTATCTTATAGAGAAGTGTTGTTCGTTTCCTGGTGTACATTCAAAGTGTTGGGTGATCTAGCTTTTCTTGGGGTGAAGAACGGCTTCTTAGCTGGAGGATGATGCTAGGTTAGAGCACATGGTTGTAATCCTCTTGCTACTTTTCATCTGAATAAAGCTATTCTTGTTTCCTTCCATATTCTTGTGTAATTGTTTATATATGCATGTATATGGTTAATACACATCTGATCCTGTATTATTTATGAATTTAGATCCTTGTTTCTTGCATAGTAGTATGTTTTTTTGATTACACAGGTTCTTTTGAAGCTGGGCAGACAAAGAAGAAGCGGCAAAACTCTATCAAGAAGGATAGGAAATCAAGCGCAAGACTTAGGTTGGTCCTCTTGGTTCTCCTCTTGTCTATTTTCATAAAAGGAAACAATAGTAGACTTTGATTGTTTGTTTCTAAGATAGCCACCCATCTTAGTGGGAATAGTAGCATACGAGTGGACATTATTCTTGGATAACAATCAATCCTCCAAAATCCCATTTTTGAACATCCTGTAGAAAATCATAGACATCCTGTAGAAGTTCCAGAACATCTTGTAGAACCCCTGCAGACTTCCTGTAGAAGCTCACGAAAGTGGTTTCTTGAAAGCCAAACTCTGTGAAACACTCAGGAAGGGTGCTAGGGACCCCTTAGGCCCTCTTTGAACCTTCCTAGCCTCCTACAAGCATTTCCTCTAACCGATCCACCTCTGCATAGTCAAAATCAGTGAAAACACATGCATGATGAATCTGAAAACTTAATCAAAAATACTAAAATATGTTTTCTTCAGATAGAATTAGCTTAGGCACATGTATTTTACCTTCCTAGAAGTAATGGCATCTCTTTAAGTAGCTTGCATTCTCTTTTTCGCATCAATAGGGCTAGCTGGTAAAATTAGGGTTTGCTAGGGTTTGCCTTTCCTTTCAGTGTTTCAATTTCTTTCTGCAAGTAGATTAGCTTCCCTTGAGTTAGCTTTTGTCCATCAGTAAAAGATTCTTCTCAGAGCTCATAGAAGTTCACCTAAGCCCCTAGCGGGCTTGTGCTAGCTGACCAAGTGACAGATGCGGCAAGAGCTAGTACTTGTGCATACAGCACTATCGCCTCCATGTTTTTTACGAACTACTGGGTTGATATAAAGTAAAGAAGGGAGTCCCAGGAGTTGTAGCAATATTGCTGCAATAGTGGAGCCCACTAGATACTGAGATCAATAAATCAGAACATTTATGGATATTCTAGTAAAATAGTAAATCACTTTTAAAATAATGGATTAATCTGAGAGACATTCATTCTTCACATTTATTCTTCAATAACGACCACAAAAGTCTAAATCCAAAAATAATGAGGGTTAATGTATATGGAAATTACTTATAGAAACACAATGACACTTAGATCAATCTATCCAGCACACTCTCCAACACTTGTAAAATAATGGAAAAATAGTGAATTACCTGTAAAATAATGAGGGTTAATATATAAAGAAATTACTTTTCTTTCTCCCACATAAAAGAAGATCACTTCTAAAATAATATAGAAACCTTGAATCACTTGTAAAATAATGAGGATTAATATATAAAGAAATTACTCTTCAAAAAAATGATTGATACTCTTCAAATAGCAATGGTGAATCACTTGTAAAATAATGGGAATAGAGAACCATAAAAAATAGATAGAAATTGCTTACAAAAAATAGTGAGAACTCCAAGTAGAAATGGTGAATCAGCTATAAAATAATAAGGGTTAATATATAGAGAAATTACTTATAGAATCAATGGGAATACTCATCAATGCTTGCCAACTAGAAATCTTGAATCACTTGGAGAAATAATGAATCAGTCTTATGAGGGTTACTATTGTAGGTTTTAAGCTCTTACAGAAATTATCTGCTCAAAAAAGAAAATAAAAAAATGATAGGATAACAAATAAAACACATATACATAGAGATTTTCCCTTGGATCCCAAAACGAGATTTATTTTTTCATTATGTTCCTTTCAATGTTACAATACATAGATATAGATGCCCAACCATCCATAAACTGTAATCCCTAATCAATTAACCTTGATTAGAACATAACCATAGTTCCCTTAAACGGATCTACATAATACCATGGACCAAAAACAACATAATACCATAGACCAAAAACCATCCCGCCTACAACCATGTGCTAAATCCATGCACAAAACATAGATAATATAGGGTCCAATTTTTTTTTAGGGTAAACTAGTAAACCATATCCCAAGAGAAATATTTGGCAGATATTGGAAATGAATGAAATCAAGGAAAACCTGGAGTACTTTTCCACGGTCAAAAAACTTGGAGTACTTACCAGTTAAACCTAGGCTCGCTAACTTACCAGTTACATGTTTAATAACGTAAGTAATTTTAGTCGAGGCTTCCCACGTTATTTATTTCAAATTCCTCATGGGTTCTATAATTTTTAATAAGTTGGGCTAATATTTATAGATGAGAGTTGAATATGGAGTATGGCTTCCAACTCTGGCAATTGGCAATATTATACTCTCTCATGCTTGGAAGGTATACAAATTCTCTATGGAGTTTTCCTTTCTTTACAGTTCATTTTACTCAGGATACATTCCCTTTATTTACCCAAATCTTGTTAGTGTACCAGGCATTGGGAATGAGGGATAGATGCAGGTTTTATAGGTAAATTCCTTTAGATTTCTTTCAAATTTATTATTCTCACAATACTCAATTTTTTAATATTGTAAGTAATTCTTTGCTTATTGGATATTTTGTAATGTTCTCCAAGTTTGATTTTGAAACTCGACGCAAAGTTATCTAAGGTTTTCTACTGCTCAACAATATCAAGTTCACATTATTTAATTTGTTTACCCTGCATGTATAGGTTCTATATGAATTTCATTTCAAATATGGTCCAGCTCTAACCAGTGGTTAACGATTTTAAAATTCTTGTAGGATCATTAGGGTTTTATCCAAAATTTGGTTCACAAATTGTTTATATTGTAAAGGGAGTCGAGCCTTTAAGTTGTTAGATTGTGATAGATACAAGGACCCTTAGGGTTTCAATGAGTTTTGACTATTAAGATATAATTTTAACTGTTTTTTTATTATGATATGCGTCTTAGAAAAAGCATATGTAATACAAATTACATATACTACAATTTCCATTTTTTTGTGAATTCAATTATGTTTTGCTTCATATAGTTATATGCTTCTATCAGAATTTCATTTCAATGTCGTTAACCTTTAAACCTCATAGTGGTTTCTCTCTACGACAATTGGTATGGAAACTGATGTTTAGCTATATATAATTTGTCCAGTTTCTCAACTGTGAGATATTTTTCTAGTTTTGTTACAGTATTCATTCAAATTCCCTTTTTTCTCTGAAGTAATATTGGAATAATAATTTTAGGTAATAGTTTTATTAAGTTTAATAGCTTCACTCCTGAAGGGTTTTTATAGTCTAGCCATAGTCAACATCCCACGTTAAATAGTTAATTTCTTTTTTATAATGTTTCATTTTTTCGGTGTTTATAATACTTAGAATAAAGGTCTTGGAATCCATTTCATTATTGGTCTAAAACCCTTGAAGAAAATTGTATTCCTTTATGATTGCAATGAAACATTTACATTTGGATATGATTATTGGTTTAAGTAATCTATGTGCTAAATTCCAGTGTCGATGCATTGATATGATCCAATCATTAAGAGCATAACTATGAACATAATAATTCTCGTCGTTTGGTTTTTGCTCTGAGTTTTTTATTTATTTATCTAAAGATCAATATAATGGACTAGAATAGTTCCTGGTTTTTGGTTCTTACTAGCTAGGCCTAGGAACTAAATTAGTCTAGTATAGAACATATTTCGTACTTAGTTTAATTCACACAACTTATCCCTTTTATTACACCATTGTCAGTTTTTTAACCTTGTTTATTATTTAACAATATACAATCTCAAAGGAGAACTTTCTCTTTTAATTCATTTACACTCTTTCTTTCTTGTTATTATTACCAGTATTACAAAGGAAGCAAGACATAATTACCCTTTGGGTCTTGCAAATCACCCACTCTTAATAAGTAGGTATACATATGTAAAGAACAAGGATTATTTTCAAATAGTGGTCTTGACCTATAATTTTGGAAACTAACAGTTTTCAATAATAACCCATAACAACATGATTGCATACAATAATTATTATTTATTCTATATATTTCTACCTTTATAGTAATTCCTTCACAACATAGTTCCCTTTATAATCATCAACAATGAAACTAAAACAACAATTTATTTGTAAGCACTCATTACAAAGACTCGTTGAAACCTCAAATTACAACAAACACAAATATTATTCTATGTTATGGAATTCTCAAATTAAGATACTTGTATTTCTGAGGTTAGGTTGCGAGGAAATTTACGGAGGATAAGACAAATGCTCCAAACCAATGAGAACCACAACCACCAATTCTTTCTCTAAGCTAGTTTTCCACTTCCATAATAGTTTCTTGATAGTGACCTAGCAAGGTTTGTCCAAAGGCATTAAGATTGTACAAGTCAAGCCCAAGAGCTCATAGACTCAACAAGTCTGACTTAGGGATGCCACTGGCTTCATTTAATTCAAGGATACCTTAGCTGGCAACATATTTCCTTCCCTTAACAACATAATTGTGAAGGGATTAATCTTCTTTCTCCCCTAGCTTAGTTTCTTAAGGTTCCTCTCATACCCTCTTGGCTTCTTTTCCCAACTGAGATGATGTATCTCTAGGGAAAGGGAGTAACTCTCATGTAATTGTCTAGTGAGTGAAATTTTTTTCATTTAGTGTCTTTTCCTGTAAATTTCATGACTGGCCATAACTTTAAATAAAATTAAAATAGTTTTAAACATTTAAGTTTCCACTAGGGATTTCCACATAGCCAATAGTTTACCATGGCACTGCAGTAAAAGTATATTAAATATTTACTTTCCTTTGGCGATTATTACATCTTCCCCCTCTTGAGTGAAACAACATCGTCAATGTTTCCTATCCCTAAAAAGAGGATGTAATATGTCTCATGCATAAAATATTCATCCCAAGTAGCCTCTTTCTGCTAAATTACATCTACTACACTTTAACCTAGGTGATTTATTTCTTCTGAAGAATAACCTATCCTTGGTTGAGAATGCGTAGAGGTTCAATAAGAAATACTATGTCTGGTCCAACCTACATCCATAGTCATTATGGTTTTCATTATTTTCCATCAATCATCATTTAAGATCATATATATTTCAAACTTTCTTACAAACACCATCAACTATTATTTATGTACCCAACATGGGTTATCACCATGTATCACAACCCAACAAGGGTTAGTAACCCGCACTCAATAAGAGTTAGAAACATCATTGTAGTCATTAATAGTAATGATACATCATTTTTACTTACCTAATGGCTACGCCATTCGACAAGGACCCCATCATGTAGTCCCACTAAAATTTTAGACCATGGAAGTAGAAATTCCATTTGGCCTACTTGTACTATAATAATAATATTTCAAAAAGCATTTACTGCTCTTTTATTTCATGATAGATTGCAACTAGTGAATTCTCTTATCAAGTAGTGGTATTATGCTTCTATCTTAATTCAAATGTTCATTAGTCATGCATAATTAAAGTTTAGGATATCTTCCTTTTCCTAACATATTCAAAGTGGCTATATTGTTGTCTATTTTGTCCAAGTAACCTTAGTTATGTCCATGTAGGGTTGATTTGCTACTCTCTTTTAGCATCCACCAAGAGTCCACTTTTCAACATTCCTTTAATTTGGCCCTTTTTTTATTCTGTATTATAGGTTGTTGGTGTAAATTATATGAGATTTTACTCTCGTGTATAGTCTTGGTATTTCTCTACTAGTTCATTTCTTGTATATCAGATCCCAACATGTTTTTCACTTCATTCAACAATATATTATTATATTATAATTGACATGTGAGGTTTGGTGGAATGTTAATAAATAGTAGTTTTTCCTCAACATATCAATTAGCCTATGAGACTATTCACACAGTAATCATATTTGTTATTTTTATTTTTGGTTTATTTCTGTTCGAGGAATATTTTTATTACCTTGTCATGATGATGGATTATAACCTTTGGTTTATTTATGCTCGAGGAATATTTTTATTACCTTGTATCGATGATGGATTGTAACCAATAACCATTCCTTCAAAAACAAAATAATTTAATGATATCAAATATTCCACAACAAAACATTAACAACATTCTAAAACAATTACTTCAACTTACTACTTTTCCGTAGATATTGTCTTTGTCTCATGGTTCAAATGGACTTGGTTCTGACCACATTAATTATCCACTAACCTTTTCATGTATAAGGATTAATACATATTTTATAAATCATTGTCTTCCTTTAATTATTACCCTTCATTTTTTTCTTTTCCCGTCAGACTATGACAATTCTAGGCCTCAACCTAGAGTAATACGACATGCTTATGATCCATAAAAGATAATAAGAGAACTACATCCCTGAATTTTACAACCGTATTGTTTCCCTTAACCATGAATTTTCACAACTCTCTTATTGGGTTTACATCCCTTTGTATACTGCAAATTATTGCTTAAAGTGTCTGGGCTTACATGTGCCCTATCTACGAGGTCCTTCTCGTTTCATCTTCCATGCCTGCCAGTATCCTCAACACATCATGTTAGTGTGGTTATCTTGACATATTGGTTTTTGTATTCATATGTTCATTCTAATGAATCATTTGTCCAAACTTCACTTGTGTCTATAAAAGTTGTTGTAACCTATTTTGTATTTTATACATTTTATTTTTTTTGAAAACAAAAAACGATATATATATAAGAAAAAAGAAAAGGGATATATATATATCTATATATATATAAGAAAAAAGAAAAGGGATATAAAGAATAGAAAAAATTAAATGTCATTGTAGATGTTAATTATCTATTAAATTATCAATTAAGCATTGATTACAAGTTAGTTAAATATTTAATAAAGTGTGATATGATATTTTTGTCCTATATTATAATTATCACATTATTGCCAACCATCGGGATGTTCCACACTGAGATCAATGGTTGGGAGACATTTCGGCCCCTGTCCCCATGCTTCCAACTTTTAACAAAGGGGGGCGTTTCCAAAAGTTGAATTATAAAACTTGCTCCCACTAACGTGCCAACCTTACATACATTTCAAACCCCCCTTTCCCCCAAAACCACCCACCCCATGAAAACTACCACTTAATTTTTTTTTGTAAACTACGACATTTCTATTATTTATATCACAACTGAAAATACAAATTGAGGAACCTCAATCCGCCCAAATGGGAAACCGGATTTGTTGGTTCCTCTCCAACAAGCATTCACTATTGTATTCTGTTTCAAAAACCATCACTACAGAATTGCAAACCATTCAACCTTTTTACTCCAGAATTTTTCCAAAAAACTGTTCTATCAAAGATCTTCTAAAAGACCTATCTTAACTGTTGTTGTTTTGACATGCGAACTAAATTTCAAGAAACAAAGCATTAGCATCAAAATTCAAAAAACTTTCAAAAAACGGATAACGAGCCTCTAATTCCCGGTGCATCCCCTTGTGGTTTCAATGCTGTCTTTATTCTTCACCAACTCCTTCAACATCTCCTGAATCTCCTTAATTTGTTCATTCTGAATATGCAGCACCCCTTCCACATGCACCACCTCCTTCTTCGCAGCTGCCGATTCCTAAGCCATTTCCACCATCTCTGCCACTACTTGCTCCATAGCCTTAGCGAAGAGATGCTTTAGCACCCAATACGTGTGAAGAGCACGACAATAAAGGGTTAATCTACCTTTGATATTGCCTGGGTCAGGCAACTGGGAAGACCATTCATCCATCACTGGGTCGGAGGGCTCCTCCAGGACTCTGTCTTCCATAGCGTCAATGATTTTCCTTATATCCTCATTTGTCTCAAGGTTGTATGCTTGTTCTGCTTCATGCACCGCTTTGCATATAGATTTCTTCTCTCATTTTCTCTTTCCCTGAGGATGTTTCCGGTCCTCACTGAAGCTAGTTTGTCGGGGTCTACCTCTGCCTCTCTATTCGCGGGCCTTCCTTCTTCCATCTTTTCTACCTCGCTTAGAACCTTTGCTGCTCTGGCCTGTTTCAAAAGTCTTGCTCCGAAAACCCTCTTCCTGGTTATTCTCCATTTCTTCTGAGCTTTCAATTTCAATTTTACTTTCCTTTGATTAGATTGCCCTCTTTCCAGGAGCCTCCCTCTCAGCCTGGACTCCTTTATCCCTACTCGTAGCCATTTTGGTTCGGTTGAGGCGTTGATGTTGGTTCCTCTGCCAGGTTGCACCCTTCCTCGCCACCTTCTCTAAGATCTTGCTGTCTTCCATCCTTCGCTTAGTCCGCTTTATACAGATTACGCCACCTTTTCGCTGATGATGGGTTAGCCTTCCACTTACTCTCTTCCTTGCAATTTGAATGATGCCCTCTTCAGTGGTTTCCGCAATTTGTATTGGACTGCGTACCTGCTGCTCTGAATTATCATTAAATGTTAATGCCAGGGCGGAGAGGCCGTTGTCCTTCTATCCTGTCTTCTATGCCGAATAAACCTGCCTTATCTTCCTGCTCTAGATCTTCATGGTTTTTTGTTTACCATTATGATGATTCATGGTTATCATTATCTATGAGTTGTTTTAAACTGTCCCATCTTGTCATCACTGCTTGATTTCTCCAGCTGTCATCCACTTTCCCCAGTAATTCCTTACTTCCCCAATTGGCCAAACAATCCGCAGGCTTATTTCCTTCTCTCCTGACATGGGCTGTGATTTTGTATTCGATTCCTTTCAAAGCTTCTTTGATTTATTGGACTATGCTTGTTGTTCTCCAGTTTTTGACAACCCACTCCCATTGTTTCCCTTGTATTAATTTTCTAATGGTGGTTATGACCAGGGCTAAATCTTCTTCGATCTCTAACTTTCTATATCCATTTCTAGTCGCAATTTTGAGGCACTGATAAGTTGCCATGAATTCCACTTCATTATTACTCATTGTTCCTCCATGATCTGCATATATCCATTCTACCCCTCCTTGTCTGTTTCTAAAGATTCCTCCAAATCCAGCTGGACTTGGATTCCCCTTTGCCGCACCGTCAAATTTGAGCTTGATAAACCCTTCCTGAGGCTTACAAAAGACAACTATATTTTGGCCTGCAATAGGTTGGAGTTGCTTAGCTTTTTGATGAAAGACCATTCCTTGTTCCAAGTTCATCGTTTTAGTATTTCTGCTTCTTCCTCAGAGGTCTTCCACTCATCCTATGACCAAATTTCTGCGAGGATTGATTCTCTGATTTGTTTTAGGGTCCTTTGCCAGACTTCTTCCGGGTTTGATATTTTCCCCAGGAAGATTCGTTCATTCCTCTCTTTCCAAATATTCCATACATTGAAACCTACCACCATGTTCCAGGCTCTTCTTACCACTGAGCTTTTAAACTTCCCTTCTCCCCAGTTACATAGAGTTTGAATTATATCCTGTGGATTTCATTCAGTTGTCAAAAATAACTCTTTAGTCTTATCCCATTGGAACTGGGCCATTCTGCATCCATTGAGAAGGTGTTCCTGGTCTTCAATGTCTTCGAAGCAGAGGCAGCATCTTGATGGTCCTGAGAATCCTCTTTTTTGGATTTGGTCCCACAAAAGAATGCGGTTTCTCCCTACTAGCCAGATGAACATATTTATTTTTGGCCACCATTTATTTTTCCACAGCTTCCTCCACTTCTGCTCCTGTTCCCCCTGCCCTTGATGGATTTTAACATTATATGCTTCCCTAATAGTGAAAGTTCCTTTGGTTTCTTTACCCCATCGAAGAATATCATTGCCTCATCTATTTTTTATTTTCCTGGAATCTAATTCCTTACTGAACATTGTTTTTTGTTCCTCCGTTGCATTCCTGTTCCAGTCTTCCATTGGTTTCCATTCCCTCCACTCTTCATTTCCCGTTCCTTCTATCCAATAATCTTTGACCTTAAAGAGTTCTCTCTCCATACTTGTTCTATAGATGTCCTGCATTCCTTGAAGATTCAGCATTTTCTCCCTTTGATTCCACGCTTCCTCCCAAAATCTTGCATTCTGGCCCCCTCTGATTTCCCAAAATATATGTCCATCAACTAATTCTCTTCTTTGATTAGTCAGGTTCCATATATCTGATCCTTGAGGTGTTTCTTGTTTCCTTAATATTTCTTCGGGAGTCGAAGGCATATTGTATTTTGCAGTCCATATCTCTTTCCATAGGTCCTTCCCTCCTTGCATCCATCTCCATCCTAACCTTGCTGCTAGAACTTGATTTAGAATCGATGGGTCCCTTAGGCCTAGTCCACCTTTTTCTTTTGGTTTGGTTAAACTATCCCATGAGCAGAGAGCCCATTTCTTTTGTTGCTTAGGTCCTCCCCATAGGAATTTCCTGTATATTTTTATCAGCTTATTACATATCCCTTTTGGAGCTTCCATTACAGAGAGAGGATATATTAGAATCGCTTGGATGGTTGATTTGAGCAGAACTACCCTAGTAGCTAGATTCAGAGTACGAAAAGCCCAATTATCCAGTATTTTCATGATCGTTTCCACGATAGACTTCTAGTTTCCTATTTTCAGGGATGAAGAGTCTAGCATAGTTCCTAAATACTTTGTTGGGAGCTCCCCTTTTCTGAAGCCCAAGGTCCTAGTTAAATGATTTCTGATAGGTTCCACTGTATTAAAAAAGGAAATTCTTGACTTTTCCTTCTTAGCCTCCATACCTGATCCTTTCATAAACACTTTTAGAATTTTCTTTATCCTTCTCACCTCATTTAAGGAAACTTTGCAGTAAATCATTATGTCATCCCCGAACTGTTGATGGGAGACAGTAGTGTGATTGCTCCATAATCTCAGACCCTAAATTTCCTCTCCCTTAATTCTTTTTTGAAATATCTACCTAATCCTTCTGCTGCAATTATGAAGAGGAAGGGGGATAAGGGATCCCCTTGTCGAATTCCTCTTGAAGCATTAAAAGTAGTTGATGGGGCTCCATTTAGCAGGATGAAGAAATTCGGCGTTGAAATCATGCTTAAGACCCACTTCACCCATCTATTGCAGAATCCAAAGGCTTGAAGAATGGCTTCTAGATATTTCCAATTTAACCTATCATAGGCTTTTGACAGATCTAACTTTATCAACATTCCTTTTTCCTTCTTTGTTTTCAAAGTGTGGAAAAACCACCGCTTATTTATTTATGCTCCCGCCAAATAATTAATCACCATTCCAACTCTTCCATCTATCACCCTTTTATTCATTCCAAATGGATTAGGCCGTTATATCATTCTATCATTCCACTAGGACCATTGCACTACCACAGTAAAAGTCCCACTCCTATCAATGATTATTACTCAAATGGTTAATACTTTCATACAATAAAAAAAACACAAGTGTTTTTCTCCATTTCTTTCATTTATTTCATCTAGAAGCTACACAAGTCTATGACAAATAGTCCTAGCACACATCTGTCATTGCACCAACCAATCAAGCACCTCATAAAACAACAATTCTTTATCTAATTTCATCTTCAACATGTCTTCTTCTAAAGGAAAGTTCAAAGTAGTTGCAGAAAACCCATTGTTGCCTCGTGTTATAGAATTAGACAAACTACCCTTAGTTGACGAGTAGTACAAGATTTCTGAAACCTAATGTGAGTTTCATCTTTATGAACTTCACAATTGGGCTAAACATAATTTCTCAAATTTTGTAAAGAATTGAGTATATGGAACTCCTTCTTCAATTAATTTTCCCTCAAACTAATTCCTTCCCCAAATTTGTGACTTGGTGTCATTTTAACTATATTCTGAGTTAGAGAGCCATTATAGCCTAAAACAATGGTATTCTATTTACAATATCCCCCAGGTCTATATGCCAAATTCTTCAAATTAAATTCTCAACTCCTTTGCATCATTTTTCTATAGATTCTCTCATGGAAGCCCATCAAAAAATTACTTTTCCTCAAAGAGCCAAAAATTTTGAGATATTTTTACCTGAAAATGCAAAATTAGCAAGAACAAATACTCCATACCCTTCCTCAATGTTTCTAGAGATGATTATATGGGTTAGTTCAATGATTTCGTGTCTATTAGGTTATTGAAATGATCAGTGGGTTAGTGATGTTATTCTGGGATTTTTATCAGTGTTTTCAGTAGGTGATAAACCATCACTTATCTTCAATTACAGTCAAATTTTGGTAGAAGCTATTCATTATCATTTTCTAAAGTTTTCTACTGAAGGAGCCTTTAAATACAAATAAGTTCTTGTATACATATTCCTATTATATCAAGCACATAAATTTTAGATTCCATTATAGAAGCTAGATGAACACGGAAATCCTCACTCTGTAGTTCACTGGACTTCCTTGGTAAGGAAGAACACAAATGAATTTTCTTTCAGGGATTATTCAAATTCATTTCTATATATGGATTCATGCTTTCCTAGTAATGATATTGCTCCTAGGATTTCACCTGAAAACAAAAGAATTCTTCACCTTAGTGAGCAGACAAAAATTGGTGATTGGTATCTATATCAAAATTACATAGAAATCAGAGTATATGGATGTGAGATTCCTTGATATAAACTGCCAAAGTTTGTGCCAGTCAAGATTTTTACATTCAAATATATCAGAAAAATGATGAACATGGATGAGCTACATTTTGCGTTAGTTAAAAAGAAGTCCCAATTCAAGTTGAAATCACAGATTGGGCCATTCATTTGCAACACTAGAGCAACAATGAAGGAGGCAAACCTTCTCTTAAAACAAAAGAAATTTATATTAAGATTTACATGGTATTATGATCCCTTGGGGATTATTTATAAGTTAGGGGTAGAAAGAAAACTACGCCTTATGCATACACTCCTAGACCAGACATAGAACAATATTTGAATAAAGAAGAGTGGTAGGAAAATACATTACAGGAAGCAAAAGAGAACGTTTTCATTTCATCAACATCACAGGCTCCAGTTCCACAAGAGAAGCAGACTAAGAGAATAAGGGAAAGTGTTTCCCCTTCGGATTCAGAAGTTCAAGAGATATATTTTATAATTCTTAAGAAAATTGAAGAAAAATAATCCTCTTGAAGAACAATTTCAGAAAGAAAGTTCGTAGGAACAGACTACAATGTTTATAATAGGTACCCGTGGTATAACATTTCCAAGAATTGAGGAGATTTTCTCAAGTTCTCATGTATCCTTAGTTTCTCAAGATCTATTAGAAATAACTTAGAAAAGAGAGCTAACTCAGAGTCCAACAAAACCAAGTATTTTTGCTAGATAGAGGGAGATGAAAAAGGAATTACGAAGCAATGAAAGCCACTACCTATTCTGAATTTTGGAAGTAGACTTTATCTTCTCATAACAAACTTCTTTCTGCACTTCATACTAAGAAAGGTCAATTTCAGATGGCCCTCCTGGAACCTAAATTTCGCTTCCCTAGGACTGTATAAGATTATAATAAATATTTTTTTACTTTTGATTCTAAACAAATTCCTACTATTGACTAGATTGACTTACACAAGAAAGTTGGAGAAATGATTTACTCCACTTTGACAAGCTCATCAATGGAAGCATCCATGTTGCAAGTTTCATTAAATAATATTTAGTCACAGTTAAAGATAGAAAAAACATCATCTCTAGATAAGTCTTATAAGATTAAATATTTTGAAGATCTGTTGATTAAGTTAGGATATGATCCTAGAGACATGAAAGTAGTAGAAGAAATTATCAAGAGAAAAAATGCCGATATATTAGCATTAAGGAACCAACGTAAACTCCCTAGTACAGACGATCCACAAACTAAGGAATTTGGAGAATTGGAAAGGGATAAAGAAAACATGTTCAAGATCATAATTGAACATAATCTATAAACACAAAATATGGAGACAGAACTGGAGAGTTTATTAAAAGAAAAATAAGAATAAGGCAATGTATCAACAACTATTCCCATAGAAATGACTCCCTTTGCAGGTACTTCAACAATAGGAACTTATATTGCAGCAGCCATTACAACAAAAACATAGTCCACTGATTCAATAGATTATTTAGCTAATGCTATGGGAGACTTATTGTTAAAGGGTTAGGAGATTGAAAAGTTAAAAGCTCAACTCAACAATCTTCAAGAGCAGAAAATCAAAACTGACAATGCTTAGTTGACAGAGCTATAAAAAATTCATAAATTGACTTAGAGAATAGGGACCCTTGAAACTGAGTATGAGATTGCTCAAACTATTGCACAAGACAAAGAGAATAGTTGGCTAGATATCAATGAATCCATAACTCAGCTATGGCCTTCAATTGAAATAATTTTTGAGTAGGAACAATTATTGGAAAAGTTGAAGGAGGTAATAGCAAAGGTGAAGAAGGAATTGGGTCATAAACCAGAAGATGCACCTGCATTAATCAAAATTTTAAATTCAAAAACAAAGGAAGAGCTTGAATATTATGATATTGAAGACATGATTGAAACCATTCTGGAAGTCAGAATGATACTTACCAAGAGAAATCTAATGTTGCAATTATAAAACAAGTGTCATAATCTAGAAGCTAGCATTCAGAACTTTCATCAAACATTTAATGTCCTACATCAGAAAGGTCTTTCAGGTTTGACAGGAATGGGAGATAGACTGGCTCCTCTTGAAGAATACTGACATAGATTACATTCTATAGCTATATATAAATCAACATTTGCTAAGATCAAGGGAACCATTACATGAAAGGATTTTATTGAAGGTTTGAGTTTTTATTTATTAATCCAACATGAGATCAAACACATTTTTATATTCAAACCCACCTTTCAGAAATACACTAAAGTGGATGATACTTAAATAAAATTGATAAAGTATTACATTATTGATGAAGATAGATGGGAAAAAATATATCAGCTCATTGACTAAACAAACAACAAATTTCGAGGAGTATGCAACAATATTTCAGCAATGGGATGCGGGATTTTAGGAGAAAAAGGACAGATAATTAGGAAAGGGAACCAAATAAAATCTTCACAACCTCACTCATTAGCATAAGCCTCAAATTATGTGCAAGATGTCCAAGTAGTTCAAGGTTCCTATTTTCCAGTGCTATTTTTGTAAATTAGTTTCAAAAGATATTTTGTAAAGAAAATGAGGAAGTGATCCAAAATATTTTTCTTATAGATGTGTTAAAGAATTACATGCATAAATTGTAGCTTAACATAGAAAACTTAATTTGCACATGAGAGAAGAGGAGAAACACATAAAGCATGAAAGAAGACAACAAGACTTGATAACAGAGTTCGTCTGACTTGGACTACGTCTTCGAGCCCTGCTTGATCATTGGGGAGGCCTTCATTCATTAAGTGTCATGAGAAAGAAGAGTACAAGCATTAGTTACAAAAAAGAGTTTTCTACATCCATACTGAAAAATGGCTGAAAAATGTAGAACTCTAATGGAGAAATGGATAGCGCCATTGCGTTCATGGTGTCAAGAATTGTTGAAACCATATAAAATTTGTCAAACTCTGACAAAGTGAAAATTCAACCCTCTTGCAAGATCCTACCTCAAACTGTGTGCATTGCCTCCTCTGCTTGGGCGCACTGACAAACTATGTTTAAATAAAAATTGGCCGACAGATTTTTCAAAGTGGATAGTTGGCTAAGTTGGTTAAGGATATTGCTTAATAGGGAGGAGGTTGGGTGTGAAACCCCACCTCCTCATTTTTCCATATAATAAAGATTTTTTTAATTAGCAATTTGGTTGGGATGGGCCTACTTTGGGTGGTCTGCCTATTGTACCCACCTCCATCATGGTTGGTGCATGTTTCCTTTGGGCATGGTTGGGTTCATGCCCGAAGGGCTGGCCCACCACCCACTATGTATTATTATTTGATAAGTATCATTGGGTGTGAGTATTGGGGTGGCGGGGTCATGGCCGTCCACACAATTTTGGGTTGTGGTTCCATGGGAGGGGCTAGGGGTTGTGGCCCGCCTGTCCACCAATATTTTTATTATTATGTGATTTAGGCAGATAAGAGTTAGGGTGGTGGGGTTGGTGGCCTACCACCCTTTATATATATATAAACTGAACTAGGCATTTTTTAAAATTTGGTTTTGGACAGAAGGAGTCATTTTAAGGAGGCAAAATTTTTTCCTGCAATTTGGCCGTATTCCATTCACTGGAAAAATTCAAATTGTGTCTTCATTAATCTTTCCCAGTCATCAAAAATTCAACCCAACGTTGACTGCCTCTATCTCCTTCATCCAGACTCAGATTGGAGTGTCATTCACACTATTGGAAATAGGGTGATGAGCACTTCGATTTGATGTCAAGTTCATCATCTTTCCGCCAATTTGAATTTTGAGCCTTTTCCATGCCATTGGTGTCTAGATATCCCACCTGGATCAATCCTCGCCATTGAGGAGATTTTGGAATGCCAAAAGCTTAATCTGTCAATTGGCAAATGAGGGAATTATTCCCTCACTCTTTCCTTTTCCAGCCATTTTTCCTTGCTAGGGTGCATCACCTTGCAACCAACTCGAAGGTATTCCACATCTCCTCATCATGAAGTCCTGGCTCTTCTATCAAGGATGATGTCTTCAGGTAACTCATCGAGATACTTTGGTGCAAAGTCATGAACTGTAGGAATTGTGCCCACCTCTTCGATGTCCATAATGGATGGTGACTCATACAACTTTAATTTTTCCACATTCACTACGGAGTACATTTTCATATATATTCGCAAATCGAGATGAAAGGCATTGTTTCCAATCTTCTCCAAGACAGTTAATGTACCATACATATTTGGTCATAACTTATTCCCTTCTCCCTTCATCCATTCCCTGTTGATGTGGAACCACACTTTGTTGCCCACTTGAAATTGATGGTCGACTTAGTGTTTGTCATGTTGAGCCTTGTTCCATGCTTGACTTTTCTCCAACTACTCTGATATTGCTTGGTGAATCAACTAGATCCACTGAATGAACTACTATGCTTTGTCCCTGTCATCACATCCACTATAGTCATATTCCCTTCCAAAGAACATATCGAAGGGGTCCTTCAGGAGGTAGAAAAAACATGTCTCAAATGGTGAATGATGTGTAGATGAGTGTACTTCTCGATTGTAGGAGTGTTACACATATGGAAGATGCTCATCCCATAGCTTAGGATGTTTCCCATAATAGCCTTGCAACAAATGTACCATGGTGCGGTTGATAACCTTTGTCTATTCGTCAGTCTATAGATGAAATGCCGTGCTTCTCTTTAACTTGGTGTCGATCATCTTCAACAAGCTGGTCCAAAACTCTCCAGGAAAGTGAGAGTCCTGATTTGACAAAATCGATGTGGGCAACCCAAAATGGACCCAGACATGCTAAAAGAAAAGATAAGTAGTCTGCTCTGCAATTATCTGCTTTTTACAAGGCATTAAAATACACATATTAATAAAACGGTCAACAACGACATAAAAATAGTCGTGACTTTTTCTAGACAAAGGAAAACCTCATACAAAATCCATCAACAAAATTTCTCATGGATGACTCAGAATAGGGAGTGGTGTGTAGAGCTCGAGTTTTATATTAGAGGGCTTTGAAACAAAACACATCACACAACCCTTTACATAGTGAGTCACAATGTTATTCATATCAAGCCAAAAACAAAATCTTTGTACATGACACAAAGTTTTTTCAATATCAAAATGACCAGACACAAGTGAGGTGTGGGCCTCCCAAATTACATGTACCCTTCTCCTGTGGGTATACACAATTTTCCAAGGTGATACAATAGTTTCCCCTACAAGTGATAGTTGTCCACCTGTGAACCATGGGTTAGTTTTACATAAATCTCCTTAAAGTCATCATTGTTAGCATATTCTGGAACATAACTTTCAAAAGATAACGAAGCATTATGCAAAATAACATAAGCAGAAATAGGAGGGCGAGAGATCATATCGGCCACTTTGTTGCTAATGCCCTTCTTCTACTTTATTACAAGATGAAATCGCTGAAGATAACCCATCCACCTAAAATGACGAGATTGCTGCAACTCGGTTTGTGACTGAAGATACTGCAAGGGTTGATGATCTGTATGGATGATGGTCTCCTTAACGATCAAGTAGTGTTTCCACTTTTTCACACTCTGGACCAAGGCATATAATTCCTTGTCAGAAGTGGGATAGTTTATCACAACCTGAGAGAACTTCTCCAAATGGTAACATATCGGATTATTTTGTTGCATCAATAAAGCTCCCATGGCATATCCACTGGCATCTATTTCAATCTCGAATGGCTATTAGAGATTTGGTAAGGCAAAAACTGGTGCGTGCTAATCTTTTCTTTCAATGTTTGAAGGACTTCTGCTTTCCTCTCCATTGAAAGACTTGCTTTAGACTTGTCAATGCATGTAAAGGTGATGCAATAATAGATAAATAGGCAATAAATTTCCTCCAATACTGTACTGCACCCAAAAAGCTGTGAACCTTGATTACACTAGTAGGCTTAGGCCAATTTACAATTGCTTCAACTTTAGAAGGATAAATTTTTAGCTGACCATGACCGACAATATGACCTAGGTAAACCAAAGAAGTTTTACCAAACTCACACTTTGACATTTTACATAGAGTTTTCCTTTTTTCAATACATCAAGCACTTTCTTCACATGGCATACATGTTCATTCCAACTTTTACTAAAGATAAGAATATCATCTATATATACAAGAACAAATTCATCAGTGGAAGGACTAAAGAGATCATTCATGACCCTCATGAAAGTGACTAGAGCGTTTCAAAGGCCAAATGGCATCACCATCCTTTTGAACAACCCTTGTTTGGTCTTGAAGGCAGTTTTCCACACATCCTACTTTGCAATTTGGACCTAGTGATAACCACTACACAAATCCAGTTTGGTGAAATAGATAACATTGTTTAACTGATCTAATAAGTCATCAATGCAGGGAAGAGGGTAATGATTTTTCACCGTGATTTTGTTTAGTGCTCAATAATCCACGCACATCCTCCATGTGCCATCTTTCTTCGAAACTAATACAATCAGTGAGCCACATGGAGAAGTGCTCGGTTTGATGACCCCTTGGTTCAATAGTTCCTGCACATGCTTTTTGATCTCCTCCATCTCAATGGTCGGCATCTTGTACATGGCAATATTTGGTAAAGGAGTGTCATGCTGCAAATGGATCTCATGTTGGATTACTCTCTTTGGAAGTAATCCCCTTGGTTCTTGAAACATCTCATCATAATTAGAAATTAATTCACATAATTCCTTTTTATGCACATGATCACAATCATGGAAAGCATCAGATAATTCTGCGTCTTTTCCCCTTACAACCATAAGCATGCAACCCTTGTTGGAATTCACCAACCTCTTCATTTGTCCTACACTTACAAGGTTGGCATTGGTTTTATTTTGAAGAGCCCTTACAATATATTCTACACCATCTTTGTGATTTGGCATTTGTTTTCATGACGGAAGAAGATTTCCTTTCTATCATATATATATGGACTCCCTAATAACATGCCATAGATATCCAATGGTATCACATCAAGTTTTACCTCATTCACTAACTTGGAAGCAATCACAAATTTAACCTTGCACTGCTTAGTTATATTCAGTTTTGCTTTATCATGTATCCATCCAAGTGGGTCAGGTTTTGGATGTGGTTTGGTTTCTAAGCCTAGCTTCTTTACGAAGGACTCTAAAATTAAGTTTTCTTGGGATCTGGTATCAAATAGAGTTTCCACTTTTGTATGATTTATGATAACTCTAATATGAAATAGCTCAATTCTCTTTTGTTTATTAGGAAGAGACTCATATATTGAACTAGTGCCTTCATGTGATTCAGAATTAACATGAGGTGTAAGAGTACCTTTTGTTCCCACTACTATGATCAATGCTACATCTCTAGATTCAAATCCAAGGTCTCACTACACAGATGCCATTATCTTTTGCTTGCCTTTTCCTCCATACTTCTTTGGTCTATTTTACGGGTATAGTTTGCAACAATGACCATCATCATGACCTTCCTTTTTGCAGTGAGTGAAATAAGGTCTTTCTTGTTCATCTTTCTTGGTTGATGTTGTCCTCTTCTCCTTTCCTTTTCCTTTGACTTTGGGTTTTCCATTTGGAGTTTTGAAAGGTGGTTTCTTAAAATGATCATCTCTTTCATTTTCGCCCCTGTTCTCAAGATGGATGGCCTTTACACTAGCCGAGTCAATAATAGTTTTTTCAAAAAATAATAATGAATGTCTAAGGTAACTATGTAATGACCCAATATACTTAGTTACTACTTTAGGTGAGTCAAGTCCAATGCCAAAATTAAGTCCTTGTTTTCAAAATTCCATTGTAAATATTTGAATATCCTGAACTCTGCCTTGCCTTAAGTATTGCCGATCCATTAAGGTTTTTTGTTTATAACCGAAGGGATAGAATTGTTCCTTTAATGTTGAAATGAAACTAGGCTATGAGCACTCTTATTGCTTCACAATTTTCTCTCCCAACAGATGAGAGCAGTGATATTTAGATGAAGAGAGGCCAAATCAATATTTGCCTTGTCCTCTTGTTATACAACAAAATTACCTCCTCATCAACTCAAAGGTGAAATACATAATGATTGAAGCAAAGACCACAATTGTCAACCTTGATTTCACACTAATGATGGGTGCACACTGAAAGCCTACTTTATAAAGCTTTTTACCAAGCCTAAGGGTGCGTTAGTGACCCTACTAATTCAAGTTGTTAGACCAGGGGTAGCGTTAGTGATACTAAGGGAAGTTCACTAGGGAAAATGTAATGAACTTGCCCTACTTTCTAGCTCTTTCCCATTTGCCTTCCTTTTCATATTGGAATTTCCCCAAATAGTTTGATTTTTGGAAATTTCCTTGCTTTTCTTGAGCAAATTTAGGGATAAATATCTAGATATTCATTGATCCATTTGGCCATAGTATGAAAATTTTTCCATCCTATTCTATTATTCATTGAGATACTAGGTTTCATCTCCGGTGATCGGTGCTTATTATATGAGGTAATTTCCCTCTGTTTGTTGATTGATCCATTTAGTGTTTTTTTATATTTATTTAGGTACCTGAGTGCTATCATTTTAGACTTTAAAGAATATCATGATAAAATTTATTGATAAAATTAATGGTCACCATGGCTACATCTAGCCATCGTCGTCACACAAGCCGATTGTTAGGACTTCCTCCACTCATTGTGGAAGATCCGTCGAGTTTCACTGAACCATATTCCTCATCTTTGAGGGATTAGTCTCCTAGATCTCACACGAGATCTGTTTGGACAACCAACGATTCAAGTATTCTAGAGGATTTCTTTACCAAGGGATTTCTTCCCCCCTTTAACCCTCTTCTCACGAATCCATTGGAACTTGTCTTGGCTCCCATGGTACCTGTACATCCTGCTTCAGTAGTTGGAACATTTCCATCCATCCAGTCGACAACTAATGGGTTATCGAACTTTAGGGACATGTTTTGCCTTCACCACTCCCCTAGTCGAAAGTCATCACAACACCAGTAACATGGAATCCTGCTGTCCCATTTGTCCTAGGGACAACCACTCACTTGACGCCCTCTATGAGTGGAACCCAGTAGATGCCAGGTTCCACCCATATGGTGCCAAACTGCATACCTTTGACAAGTGACACATATAGTGCTCCCTATAACATTCAATGCGTCACTATGAGTTGGTTCCCGTTTGCAACCAACATGGTCAGCCGCCTATGTATAGTTCAAGCCCCCAGATTCATATACCTGGGGGCATTCCCAATATGTGCATGGTGGTAGGGGATGTAACAGTTCATCCTCTGTTTTCAGGCATGCATGGTCAGTCGCTAATTGACATGAGCATTCCCTCTGTCAATCAACGACAAATGGTTAGTTCTGTGTCAGGCGGGAATCCTCAAGGGGTTCCCAACCAGTCCATGGGGGCACCCTACTCACATATTCAAATGATTCAATGGGGCATCACTTATACTGGGGGAAATTCCATAACCCAGTATCAAAATCCTCATGGAAATCCACTCTATAACACCATACCTCAAAGCAACTGCTACACAACACAACCCATGTATAATATGGGGAACTGAATGATAGGAGGAGCGCAAAGCTCCTCAAGTCATCTGTCATCACCATGCTTCAAGTCGGGGGCACCTAACTCTCTGCCTTTCTTGGCAACGTCGGATATACCTAACTTATACAAGTTGACAAACGAACACATCTATCAGAACTTACAATGGCCGCCAATCCTGCGTAAAATACCAATGGACATCCAAAAGTTTGATGGAAAACGAGGGGAGGATCCAAGCACCCATATCACCACCTACCATCTCTGGTGTGTTTCAAACTCTATGGGTGATGATAGAGTCTAGTTATGTCTTTTTCGTCGCACCCTCATTGGAAACTCAGTGAAATGGTATGTTGACTTACCATGCGCATCAATAAACACCTTTGACACTTTAGTGATGGAATTCCTAAAGCACTTCTAGTTACCTATCTGCTATGAGACTGGGAAAGAGCTCGTCACTTCATTTCATCAGGACCAAGCTGGTAGTGGACCCCTCTACCAACACAACTGCTCTACCTGCCACTGTGATAAACTCTGCATATTCTACATAAAAATCTGGTGGCAAGAACAAGAAGAATAAGAAAAAGACCGCTCCTTCTAAAGAGCAGTCACCAAAGCAACCCAACATAAAATAGAAGGTCGTTGCTCCTACTAAAGAGGAAAAGGATAAACCCACCAGATATCCATGCAAACTCTGTGCTGAAGACCACATGACTTGGCATTGTCTGCGGCTTCAAGAATGCACAGAATACCTTGCCAAAAGGGATTCTAGTAAGGCCCTTGCTATCCTTAGAAATCCTTTTCCCACTCAACAGTAGCAAACTCTTATTTCCAACCAACCACAACCCCGACAAGGGGGAAATGATGGTTCGCAACATCCTTCGGCTAGTGAAGTATCTTCTACCATTTACACATTTACAACAGTAGAACTTGACACAAGAGCCAAACCATATGGAGCTCCTATCGCTCCTACAGTAGAACCATCCTCAGGTCAAGACCCACTATCGCCTAACGATTTGCTATCAAAAGGCTAGTTGAGGACCTTGTAATTGGACCCCCAAAAGGGGCACTTCGATGCACAATGCACAATAGATTTGTGCATGCTACCCAACACTACAACATTGTAGAGGACTTGGTGCAAGTGCCATCGGCTATGTCGGCACTCGAAGTACTACAAACATGACCAATGTGATGGAAAGATTTGCTTTCAGCTATTGGAGGTATTGACCCAATGGATTCCATGCTTTCTATTTTCGACATGGACAAGTGTAAACCTCCCCTTTCTCACCAACTTGCATTCCAGGTGCATATCACTTCGAAAGGTAAAGGTATACACAGAATTGTCATTGACAAAGGTGCTTCTACTTGCATCATGTTAGCTTCATGTTGGCTCGCCCTGGGTTCTCCAACACTATCCCCACCGTCAAACTCCCTAAAATCTTTCAACAACCACAAATTTATCCCAAAATGATACCTAGCCAGTTTTCTCATCACTTTGTATGGGAAAACCATAATGGTGTGCATAGAAGTCATGGACAAGAAACTCAACTATAATCTCTTATTGTGTTACAGTTGGACATATGCCATCATGGCCATCGTATCTACTATCTTTCATATCATCCTATTTCCATTGGATGGAAAGGTTATTAAAGTAGATCAGTTGTCTTTCTACACCCCTGATTATTCACCATTACCATGTGGCTCCGTACCCCTAGTAGGTAGTGGAACTGACTGCTATGTCAGCTTAGGTATCGGCCTACTGAAGGCTTCTTCCCTCATGGGATGTTTTCCTCTTCAGCTGCCAAAGGTTTCACAGATGGTCAACATGCTTTCATCTATTCCTCATGAACTAACCGATCCATGGATCTTGTTGGATCCTTCCGACATTAACACATTCGGAGACTAGATGCCGGTGTCACCAGCTAAATTCGCCTACCAAGCCATTCAATCAACATCTGCATCTATGTTCATGTTGGTTACTCCCAACGGTACCTTCGCCCTTCCCAGAACTTCTACTCCTTTGGATCCATTTAATCAACTCCTTCCTACAGACGAAGTTGTTTAGGAAATCATGAGTTTTGGAAAGAAACATTGGGAGGATTGGAACCATCATGTTCCAATATCTAATTTGGACATGATTCCTCTTCAAATCCTGTCCCATGACATACCAAAAGCTGTTTCCTCTCCATATATGAACATTCAAACTTTGGATGCAAAAGGAAACATGGGCAACACTTCCAATTCATTGCTCATCTATATTTTTGTCAAGACAGGCATTGTGGAAAGCATCCAAATGAGATCATATTGCAATCCTGAGGAAATTACGAGCTCCACCTGCCTATTTCAGGAATTCCATGATGTATTCAATTGGTCTCACGAGGAAATGCCTGACATTAATTTGTCTACTGTCACGGACGAGATCCAATTTTACGACAATGACAAACCCATTGAGTGTCAAATCCCTTTCCTTGAAATAGCCATTGAACCCATGCCCAACACTACACCTAAAGAAGAATGCATACTATACCTTAAACAGATGGATAAAACCCATCAAGATGCTGACTTGGCAGTCAAGGCTCACAAGCGCCAACTACAATCCCTATTTTAAAAGAGCTTAAGTTTCCTCACCAAGAGGGCGACCTTGTGTTGCTCTATCATCCAAAAGATGACCTCTTGGAGGCATGCATGCTTCAACCCAAAAGGCTAGGTCCCTTTGTCATAATGGAAGTCCTCCCCATGGGTGCATATGAACTATAGGACAAGGAAGGAGTCCAGCTCAAGGAGCCCAGATATGGGCTCTATCTGAAAAAATATTATGCCTAGTATCATACTAGGCATATGCTCTGTAATTTTATGTACTCATAAGTTTTTCTTCCATTTTTGGTGTGATTGGATTTTTTTTTTATTTAGTGGAGTACTTGTCTCATGCATTCTTCTCACATTGTAGATTTCATCGTTACCATTAGCGTACATAGGATACACAAATGGTACTATTTGTCACACACGACACATTGCATCAGCTGCTTGGGTCACTTACATGCCTTGGTCAGAACTATTTTGCTCCGAGGGGGTCTTTCTTGGTACCACCACCAATAATATTACTGATTACATGCCCATTGCTTCACTTCTCATGGAAGCATTGTCAAGGGACATCTCCAATTTGGTGGTCAGGTTAGACTCCTAGCTATTCATTATGCAATTAATTAATTGTTATCACATTCGTAATCCAACCTTGTTACGTCATTATCTAAGGGTGCGACTCGTGGAACGTCAATTTGAAATAATCACATATGAACATGTTCCTCAAGAATTAAATACAGTTGTTGATTCATTAGCTAACTATGTATTAGATTGGCATTTTTCTCATTCTTTATAGAAGCATGCATGAAAAGTAAAACATTTACTGAGTTAAAAAATTGTTACAAAAAACATTTAAAAACTATTTACACCACCAATATATATATATATCATCATCATCATCATCATCACCATCATCTAGTCTTTTACATCAAAATATTCCAAAACTTGGATGTTTTAAGTACAAAATGGCTATAAAATCCTACCTAAAACACTCATGTGGCTATGCCAAAACACCTGCCAAAAAGATCCAATTGCTCTAGAAATGCTAAAACTACTCTAGCTACCCTCTGAAGAGGAACAAGAAAAAGCTCAGGTACACCAACTGTGTGTCGCTGCATATGAGTGGGAATCTCCCTCATGGGAAGGGGGGGTGCGGGGGAACACCCATGGTAAAACCCTTTAGGTTCCTCAGAACCTTGCAGAGACTATTGGCATCTCCCTCTCCAGCAAGTAATTGGCCTCCTCGTCACACATGGCAAGGTTTGCCTGTAGGTCGTAATGGTGCTGCATCTGTGTTAAGCATAAAGTTTCACATCAATAATTATTTTGCCTATAAAAACATTACATAAACATTCAAAAGCTAAAAAATACTTAAAGTATTGTAAAAATGTATTCTCACCTTGAGGACCCTAGTTCGTCTCGGGTGGTAGCATCAATTCGGGGTCGTCGGTAAACTCCATGCCCTCATAGGCATAGTCATCAATAATCACAATTTGGCTATCAAGCCATTGGAAGAAATCTTTGTCAAAAAAATGTTGGATCAGTCCTCCTCCTATGCAAGGATCGAATGATGACCAACGACCTTGCCTTGGCTCCCTCAGATTAAGGGGACCTAAGCTCATCCTTGGGCACATGACAAGTACCATCTCAAGGAAAAATGAGACTATGATAGTACCGTACCCAAAAGTGTGTTAGGTACGAGTCTTGCACGTTGTTAATTCTGCCTTCAACTGGCGAAGCACTGCTTCACACCAGTTGAACATCTGTGGCTGGACACAGTCAACTACAAGCAACATTTGGGCCTTTGTTGCAAAGTGTGGACTCTTTGACCCCTCCAACTACAAAATAAACCATAAAAATGCCCTCATAGACTGGGATCTTATCCTCTCTATGGGGACTCTGTTGCTGACTAGCCCACTCCCAAGGATGTAGTAGGATTGCACTAGCTCTGGGGTGGATCATGGATATGGCCTACCGCCGTTGAGGTTTTCCTGTGCCCCACAGCACAAAAAACCAGTGAAAAAACAGATGTCATCACAGTCAATAGCCAGCACTTGATCTCCAATCCTAAACACTTACTTGTGTTCATCTCAGCGCTAGATAATCCATCTCAGTAAAGCTTCTTGCTCTTTCATCAGCTCCAGCTCTGCATACTTTAGTAAAATGTAGCGGTGCAATGCAAGTATGGATGTTCGATCATTTCGCATCAGCAAGTCCTCATTATTGTGGGCCCATTCCCTCCATAGGTGAGTCATTTCAGCTTGAAGCCTACACAAAATAACCCTAAAGATAGTTAAAATGGGGCAAAAACACTTAAGGAATCCATGCATGAGGGTTTTCACTACACCCTTCAACTCTAACACTACCCCCAGTGTTGCACAGAGAGGATTAACACCCTCCAGTGGCACGTACAGAGCATTTAATCTCCCTATTGGCCATCTAGAGGGCATTAGTGCTCAAATAGGACTTTAGGGCACCTCAGATTTGCAAAATTCCACCCATAAAACTATAAAGAAAGGTTCAGTAATGCATAGAGAAAGGTTTTAGCTTTCAGCTGGGACTAACGGCACGTCAAATGGTTGCCTGGATCTCCTGCAATAGTCCATGGAAAATCTGCTTCTCTTTAGCTCCAGAATGTCACAAAATTCAAAATACTAAAAATGATGCATGTGAAAGCTCAAAGCATCTCCTTATATTATGTTTGGAGACATGATTTTATAAAATCATTAAAGAGGAAGTAGTCCATTCTCCATGATTTTTTATCATGCATGAACCCATATGATAGGAGTTACTGCCTTTTTTTACTTTTTTTCCTCTTTTTGATGAAAGCACATTTAGGAATGAAAACGAGTAAAAGTTGCATGCAATTCTAAATATAGCACTTTTTGAAATATTTTATTTCTCTTTAAAAAATAAGAAACATCTCCGAGTTTTCATCATTGAGCTCGTTAAATATACATGGCAATGGTTAGAGCACTTTTTGAAATATTTTATTGCTCTTTATAAAATAATAAACATGTTCAATTTTTCATCGTTGCGCTCGTTAAAACTATACAACGATGCTCTGAGCAATTTTTTTATTTTTATTTTTGATCTTTTTCCAGCTCATTACACTGAAAATGACCAAGGGAGCATTCTTTTTAGGCTCCTTTTTCTCGCTCTAAAAATCATGATCTTTGGCTTTAGGCTTGTTAAACTTTATAAAAAAGACCCAAGCATTCTTTTAGGTAGTTTTCTCGCTCGTTAAACTGAAAATTCCCGAGTTTCTGTTACCGAGCTCATTAAAAATATATGACAGCAGCAAGAGCACTTTCTTTTTTGGGACCATTTCTCGCTCTTAAATCGAAAACTCCCCAAGTTTTTCCCCTCCTTCGAGCTCATAAAACTATGAAGAAGGGATGAGTCGTTATTTTCCCTCTTTTTCTCGCTCACTAAATTGAAAAAGATACCTTGAGTTTTCTTCATTTGAATCATTAAAATTTTTAATGAGGGTATTGAGTTTGTCGTCGTGTGATTCATTAAAATGCACGACGAAAAACAAATTTAGTCCATCGCCTTGTACTCATAACAAAATGAAGTCAAAATATATTGAAAATAGGTTTCTGTTTATCTGGGTTCAATAGATTAATTAATGGAAAAGTAACCGGTCTGAGTATACTATTAACCTTTTGTCGCACCTGGTTAACAACTATGACAAAGGGACCACCATGGAGTCTCTCTTTATGATCTTTTCAAACTCTCTAAATATGAAAACACCAATCAGTTTTCTAGCATGGACTCTTTAAATTACACAAGCAATATATAGAGTCGTTTTTTTTACAATACTTTTCAGACTCGTAAAAAATGAAAAAAGCAACGAGTTTGCCTGCCTGGACTCATTAAACTAATTAGATAGGGTAAAGAGTTGCTCTTTTTGTGGTCCTTTTCAGACTCTTTAAATATGAAAAGATCAATGAGTTTACCCATCTAAACTCATAAAATTAATCAGATAGGGAAAGTGGACAATACAACTGTATTTTGTATTTGAAAGCGTGGTTTGGCAGTAGTCATTCCCTTGGACATGGCACTCCCTCAGATAAACCTCATTTTTGATGGCCTCTCAATATGAACCCTAACATCATATGAGTTTTAGCCTATATAACCTGATGCAATTGCATCTCTGTATCCTAACACTTTGTAGTGTTCATGAGTCTAGTGCTGTCTGGTTAAAACCATTGTCGTTCCTTCTATTGTTCAACTGTTACCAATTTGTTTCCTCCATCAGCTGATCAAACATATCCTTTCATCATGCCCTCTATTGTTTAGACCCAAACACTCAAGAGATTCCTCAAAAAACAAAATCATTCTTATCTAGTTTCGTGTCGATTGATGTAAGACGCATTATTGCCTACCTTTCGACAACTTTCTTCCTATCAACTTCAACACTCTATCTAGGAAGATAACCTAGAAACACATTCAGTGCGTTGGTACTTGTAGAAATTAGTGGCAGGTGGCCTTGTGCTTGGTCAGGGGTTCTCATTATTGGCTCCTAATTAATTGATTCTACAGGTGTTTGACAACAAAGACATCTTTCACACTTGCTAGTTCACATTATGCATCTTGGAGACCATCACCATTATCAGTGACCTTCCTCGCGTCTATTAATGGTCTCCACTATTGGTCGGTAATCAGATGATTTCGTGCATGTTCAACATCAATGCATATATTCACATGTATCAATCTATGTTGTTCGGTGAAGTGGAAATCAAGACCTTGGTTAGGGGCTTACGTTAATTAGCCTTGTTTCCTCTCCCAAGCTGTGGATATTGTTTTTTGGAGACAACTATTTCAGGATGATTCTATTATGACACTGAACCCACATTGTGCTTATAGGAAATCGATAACATCATATATCTTTTTAGAAGATTACTCTGACATAGCTAATAAGCATGGTAATTCCAAACCTATGACATGATTTTAGCAGTTATATATATATGTTTTGTATTAGGTTTCCGTTGTTGCCGAAGCTTCTCCCTCTCTACATTTTGACAGGAAAAATTACAGTTTTAGTAAAGTGTTTCGGCCATCGTCTCTACCTCCGATCTCATACTTAGGGGTCATCTGTTATACAAAAAAATGACCTCCTCATCAACTCAGAGGTGAAAGGCATGATGACTAAAGCAAACACCACAATTGTAGGCCTTGATTCCACACTAACCTTGGTTGCACACTAAAAACCTACTTTATAAAACTTGTTACCAAGCCTAAGGGTCCATTAGTGACCCTGCTTACTCAAGTTGTTAGACCAGGGGTAGCGTTAGTGAAACTAAGGGAAGTTCAGTGGGTCAAACCAATGAATTTTCTCACAAATAGCTAGATATTTATCCCTAAGTTTTCTCAAGAAAACCAAGGAAATTCCCAAAAATCAAACTATTTGGGGAAATTCCAATTTCAAAAGGAAGGCAAATGGGAAAGAGCTAGAAAGCAGGGAAAGTTCATTGATTTTTCCCTAGTGAACCTTATGAGGATCTTGGCAACCCTAACTCAATTGCTACATAAGCAGTGAGATGGTCATTGTCAAAGGGCTCAGAGCATTTGAAAGGAAAACCTTCTAGGCTGTTGTGAACTGTCACATACTTGAAGAAGGGAGCTAGAAGAGAGAGAGAGAGAGAGAGAGAGAGAGAGAGAGAAGCGGAAGGGGCAAAGGAAGACTGATACAATGGATGGTTGTAATCACTCTTTTGTTATTAATATAGAACTGCAGTTGTGTTCCATACTCCATGGTGTCAGTAACCTTGTTCATTAAGTTGTTCATTCGGTACTTGTTTATATGATTAGTTCAGTTGTATGCAAATAGATGTTCATTGTGCATTCATATATTGGTTTTCAAGATAGTATGTTGTGATTGTGTTTTCCTTTCCTTTGTGCAGGAATTGATTTGGAGCAAGCTTTGAAGGAGTTCTTCTTGGCTGCATTGAGATCTCTAAACAAATCTTGAAGGAGACTTGAGGTAATCCTCTTTCCATACTTTGTTAATTGATATTTGATAGATGAAAATGTGTATAGCTTGGTAGCTTCTGCAAACAATCTTACAGTTTGTCCAAGGTCCCGAGAAGGCCTTTGAGGGTAGTTTTCATTCTCCACGCACTATGAATTTTACACCATAGCAGAATTGGTGACTCCATAGTATGAACATCTATTTGAATACAACTAAACTACTCATCTAAACAGGTATCAAATGAAAAACTTTTCCCCTTTTGCTTCTCTTCTTCAAGTATGTGACAATTCACAATAGCTTAGTAGGCTATCCTTTCAAATCCTCTAACCCCTTTCGCAATGACCCTCTCACTGCTTATATAGCAATCAATTTAGGGTTTCCAAGTTGATCATAGAGTTCAGTAGGGAAAGAGAAATGAGATTGCCCTACTTTCCAGATCTTTCTCATTTTCCTTCTTTTTTAGATTGGGATTTCCCTAAATAGTTTGATTTTTGGAGCTTTCCTTGCTTTTCTTGAGCAAATATAGGGATAAATATCTAGATATTTGTGAGTCAATTCGTTGGTTTAACCCACTGAACTTAGCTTAGTTTCACTAACGTTACCCCTGGTCTAACAACTGGAGTTAGTAGGGTCACTAACACACCCTTAGGCTTGGTAACAAACTTTATAAAGTAGGTTTTTAGTGTGCAACCAACGTTAGTGTGGAATTAAGGCCTTCAATTGTGGTCTTTGCTTTAGTCATCATGTCTTTCACCTCTGAGTTGATGAGGAGGTCATTTTGCTGTATAACAGATGCCCCTAAAATATGAGATCAAAGGCAAAAACGATGGTTGAAATACTTTATTGCAACTGTAATTTTTCTTGTCAAAATGTAGAGAGAGAGAAGCTTCAGGTGACAAGGGAAACCTGATACAACACACACACACACACACACACACACACACATATATATAACTGCTAAAATCATGTCCTGAGTCGGGAATTCCCATTCTCAATAGCTATGTGAGATTAATCTTATCAAAAGAGATATGATGATACTGGTCGTCGCAACTTGGGAGAGGAAACAAGGTTGAATGATGCAAGCCTCTGTACAAGGTCTTGATTTCTACTTCACCAAAAATCTTAAATCAATACATGCGAATATATGCGTTGACGTCGAACATGCATGAAATTATCTGATTACCAGCTAATAATGGAGACCATTAACAAACACGAGGAAGGCCATCGATAATGGTGATGGTCTCCAAGATGCACAGTATAAACTAGTGAGTGTGAAATATGTCTTTGTTGTCGAACACCCGTAGAATCGCTTAATCAAGAGCTAATAGTGAGAACCCCTGACCAAGTACAAGGCACTCTGACACTAATGTCTGCAAGTACCAAGGCACTAAATGTGTTTCTGGGTTATCTTCCTAGATGGAGTGTTGAAGTCAATAGGAAGAAACTTGTCGAAAGGTAGGCAATGATGTGTCCTACATCAGTCGACACGAAACAGGACAAGAATGATATTTTTTTTTGAGGAATCTTTTGAGCGTTTGAGTCTAAACAATGGAGGGCATGATGAAAGGATATATTTGATTAGTTAATGGAGGAAACAAATGGGTAACCCTTGAACAATAGAAGGAATGACAATAGTTTTAACCAGAGAGCACTAGAATCATGAACACTACAGAGTGTTTAGGATACAGAGATGTAATTACATCAGGGTAATATAGGCTAAAACTCATAGGATGGTAGGGTTCATACTGAGAGGCCATGAAAAGAAGGTTTGTCTAAGGGAGTGCCATGTTCAAGGGAATGACTACTGCTAAACCACGCTTTCTAATACAAAATACAATTGTATTGTCCACTTGCCCCATTTGATTAATTCTATGAGTCCAGATGAGTAAACTCATCGATCTTTTCATATTTAAAGAGTCTAAAAGGGACAAAAAAAAGGAGACTCTTTTCCCTATCTGATTAGTTTAATGAGTCCAGATAGGCAAACTCGTCGATTTTTTCATGTTTTGAGAGTTTGAAAAGTATCGTAAAAGGAACGGCTCTATATCTTGTTTATGTAATTTAAACAGTCTAGAATAGACAAATTAGTGGTGTTTTCATATTTAGAGAGTCTGAAAAGATCGTAAAGAGAGACTCCATGGTGGTCCCTTTGTCATAGTTGTTAACGGGTGCAGCAAATGGTTAATAGTATACCCAGATCAGTTAGCTTTTTGTAAGTTAATCTATTGAACTCGGATAAAGAGAAACCTACTTTCAATAGATGTCGACCACATTTTGTTATGAGTATGAGGTGACAGACTAAACTCGTTTTTCATCGCGAAGAAGAAAACTCAGGGTATCTTTTTCAGTTTAGTGAGCGAGAAAAAGAGGGAAAAGAATGGCTCATCCCTTCCTCATAGTTTTGCGAGCTTGAAGGAGGGGAAAAACTTGGGAATTTTTCAATTTAAGAGCAAGAAACGGTCCCAAAAAAGAAAGTGCCCTTGCTATTTCCATTATTTTTAATGAGCCCGGTAACAAAAACTCGGGAATTTTTAGTTTTATGAGCAAGAAAAGTACCTAAAAGAATTCTCGAGTCATTTTTATAAAGTTAAACGAGCCTAAAGCCAAAGCTCGAGATTTTTTTAGTTTAAAGAGTGAGAAAAAAGGGCCTAAAAAGAATGCTCCCTTGGTGTTTTTCAGTTAAATGAGTTGGAAAAAAGATAAAAAAAAATAAAAATTGGTCAGAGCGTCGTTGTATACTTTTAACGAGCGCAATGATGAAAACTCAGAGATGTTTCTTACTTTTTAAAGAGCAATAAAATATTTCAAAAAGCGCTCTAACCATCACCGTGTAGATTTAACGAGCTCAACGATGAATACCCAGAGATGTTTCTTATTTTTTTAAAGAGAAATAAAATATTTCAGAAAGTGCTCTATTTAGAATTGCATGCAGCTTTTACTGTTTTTCATTCCTGAAGGTGCTTTCATAAAAAAGCGGAAAAAAAGTATAAAAAAGGAAACAAATCCTATCATATGGGTTCATGCATGATAAAAATTCATGGAGAATGGACTACTTCATCTTTAATGATTTCAAAAAATCATGTCTCCAAACATAATATAAGGAAATGCTTTGAGCTTTTACATGCATCATTTTCACTATTTGAGATTTTGTGACAGCATTCTGCAGCTAAAGAGGAGCAGATATTTCGTGGACCATTGCAGGAGATCCAGGCAACCATTTGATGTGCCACCAGTCCCAGGCGAAAGCTAAAACCTTTCTCTATGCATTACTTGACCTTTCTTGATAGTTTTATGGGTTGAATTTTGCAGATTTGAGGTGTCCTAAATCCCTATTTGCACACTAATGCCCTTTAGATGGCTAGTAGGGAGCGTTAAATGCTCTGTATGAGCTATTGTAGGGCGTTAGTCCTCCCTGTGTAGCACTAGAGGTAACATTAGAGCTAAACGGTGCAGTGAAAACACTCATGCATGGATTCCTTAAGTGTTTTTCCCTCATTTTAACTATTTTTAAGGTTATTTTGTGTAAATTTTAGGCTGAAATGACTCACCTATGGAGAGGATCGGCCCATGACAATGACGAATTGTTGATGCGAAATGATACAACATGCATGCTTGCATTGCGCTGCTATGGTTTAATGAAGTATGGAAAGTTGTAGCTGATGAAAGGGTAGAAGGATTTACTAAGATGGATTATCCAGCACTGGGATGAACACGAGCAAGTGTTTAGGATTGAAGATCAGGTGCTGGCTATTGACCGTGATGACATCTATTTTTGACTAGTTTTTCATGCCGTGGGGCACAGGAAAACCTCACTCATTGCAGGCTAGATCCATGATCTACCTCAGAGCTAGTGAAATCCTACTGCATCCCTGAAAGTGGACGAGTCAGAAATAGAGTCCCCATAGAGAGGATAAGATCCCAATCTATGAAGGCATTTTTATGGTTGATTGTTTTGCTGGCAGGGTCAAAGAGTCCCCACATTGTGATAAAGGCCCAACTATTGCTTGTAGTTGACTGTGTCCAGCCACATATGCTCAACTAATGTGAAGTAGTGCTTCACCAGTTGGAGGCAGAATTAGCAGCATGCAAGACTCGTACCCAACATAGTTTTGGGTATGATACTATCATAGTTTAATTTTTCCTTAAGAGGGTACCTATCATGCACCCAAGAATGAGCTTAGGTCCCCTTGATCCGAGGGAGCCAAGGAAGGGTCATTGGTCATCACTCGATCCTTGCACTGGAGGAGGACCAATCCGACATTTCTTTCACCAAGATTTCTTCCAGTGGCTTTGTAGCCAAATTGTGATTATGGATGACTATGCCTATGAGGGCATGGACTTTACCAGTGACCCCGACTTGACGCTACCACCCAGGACCAACTGGGGTCCTCGAGGTGAGAATAATTTTTTACAATACTTTAAGTATATTTTAGCTTTTGGATGTTTATGTAATGTTTTTATAGGAAAGATAAGTAATGACATGAAACTTTTATGCTTAAGATAGATGTGATGCCATTACGACCTGCAGGCAAACCTCACCATGTGCGATGAGGAGGCCAACTACTTGCCGGAGGGGGTGATGCTGATAGTATCCGTCAGGTTCTAAGGAACCTGGAGGGTTTGACCATGGGTGTACCCCCTTCCTATGAGGGAGATTCCCACTCATATGCAGTGGCACACAGTTGGTGTACCTAAGCGTTTTCTTGTTCCTCTTTGGAGGGTAGCTAGAGTGGTTTTAGCATTTCTGTAGCAATAGGCTCTTTTTAGCAGGTGTTTTGGCATAGCCACATGAGTGTTTGTAGCTAGGCTTTTATAGCCATTTTGTACTTAAAACATCCAAGTTTTGGAATATTTTGATGTAAAAGACTTGATGACGATATATATATATATATATATATATATATAATATATATAATATAATAATATAATATAATATATATATATAAATATATATAAATATATATATATAATATATCATAATATATATATTATATATATAATAATATATATAAAAATATATAATAAAGATAATATATATATTATATAATATTTGGTATCTCGGTGGTGTAAATGTGTTTTTAAATGTTTTTTGTAACAAATTTTTAACTTAGTAAATGTTTAATTTTCATGCATGCTTCTATAAAGAATGAGACAAATTCCAATATAATACATATTTAGCTAATGAATCAGAAACTGTATTTAATTCTCGAGGAACATGTTCATATGTGATTATTTCAAATCGATGTTCTAGGAGTCGCACCCTTAGATAATGATGTAACAAGGTTGGATTATGAATGTGATAACAGTTAGTAAATTTCATAACGACTAGCTTAGAGTCTAACTTGACCACCAAATTGGAGATATCCCTTGATGAATCTTCCATGAGAAATGAAACAACACACATGTACTCAGCAATATTGTTAGTGGCAGTATGAAGAAAGACCCCCCGAGGGCAGAAGAGTTCCGACTCAAGTGTGTAAATGATGCTAACAGCTGATGCAATGTAGCATGTGTGATGAATGGCACCATCTGTGTATCCTACTTATGCTAAAGGTAACGAAAATAGTTGCATTGTGAGAATAATGCATGAGACAAGTACTCCACTAAATAACAAAACAATCCAATCACACCAAAAAGCGAAGCAAAACTTATGAATGCATAAAATTACAAAGCATATGTCCAGTGTGATACTAAGCATCATAATTTTTCAAATAGAGCCCATATTTGGGCTCCTTGAGTGGGACTCCTTTCCAGTCCTGCAGTTCATATGCCCCCTTGGGGAGGACTTTCATTATGACATAGGGACCTAGCCTTTTGGGTTGAAGCATGCATGCCTCCAACATGTCATCTTTTGGATGATAGATCAACACAAGGTTGCCCTCTTGGTAAGGAGGAAACTTAAGCTCTTTTGCAAATATGGACTATACTTGGCGCTTATGAGCCTCGAGTGCTAATTTGGCATCTTGACAAGTTTTATCCATGTGTTTAAGGTATAGTAAGCATTCTTCTTCAGCCCTAGTGCTAGGCATGAGTTCAACAGCTATTTCCAAGGAAGGGATCTGATACTCAATGGGTTTTTCATCATCGTAAAAGTGGATATCATGCGCAATAGTCAATGGATTAATGTCAAGAATTTCCTCATGAAACCCATTGAATACATTGTGGAATTCCTAAAATAGGTAGGTGGAGCTCACAATTTTCTCAGGATTGCAATCTTCTCTCATCTAGATGTTTTCCATGATGTTTGTCTTGATA
Source organism: Pinus taeda (assembly GCA_000404065.3). Lineage (NCBI taxonomy): Eukaryota > Viridiplantae > Streptophyta > Pinopsida > Pinales > Pinaceae > Pinus > Pinus taeda. Next base: position 51,258 of record APFE031617097.1, on the reverse strand, counting down.
GATATATCAATGGGAAATGACCTTGAATTGTCACCCATGTTTCCTTTTGCATCCAAAGTTTGGATGGTCATATATGGTGAGGAAACAATTTCTAGTATGTCAGGAGATGGGATTTGAAGAGGTATCGTGTCCGAATCAGATATTAAAACACAATGATGCCAATCCTCCCAAGGTTTCTCTTATAAACTCAAGATTATCAAATAGATTCGTGCCGTTGAAAATAATACTGAGAGGGGGGGTGAATCAGTATTATCAAACTCTTTTCAATATATCTTCCTTATTTATACTTTGAATTATTCTTCAAATATTGATCATTAATTTGTATGTTAGTACCATAAAATAATGAGCATGAACAAGAAAAACAGATAGTCACACCAAAGAACACCAGATATAAGGTGGAAACCCAATGTGGGTGAAAACCACCTGCTGCAATATGTCTCTATCTTCTTTCAATTAGAAACTCCTTTTACAATGATCTTGTACTGGTGCAGTCCTTTACCAGTACGCAGGCTGCAACCTTGAGAGAGCTACAACTCTCTCTCGTTTTCCAGTCTCTCCTGGAAGGGAGCTACAACCCCCTTACTTCTTTTCTTTCAAGGACCACTTTTCATAAATTTTCAAACTGGATCCAAGAAGATAAAATAATCATCAAGTACATGCCAATCATCCAAAATCCTTATACAATCAATCAAGAGTCACCCAACTTCTCAGAATGCTATAAATAGAAAGATAGTACCAGAAATATAAACCCAGAACTCTGCAGCAATAAATAAAAGATAATAAACAATTGTTTTTAAGACAGATCTACAGTTTTCCCTTATCTAGACTGCGTGACTCCGCACCCAACCTTATGTTATCCTGTATATCCATGCAAAGCGCATTCTACTACCCTGCGTATCTCCGCACTTCACCTCCTGTCGTGTTGCATACTTCTACTGTGCCAGCGCACCTTCTGCTTCTATCGCGCCACGTACTTCTATGTACCTCCGTAGCTTCTCCTTGTATTGTGCCGCATACCTCTAACATTGCTCCGAACTGCTTCTTTTGCTTAGTCCCATGCCTCCACACTGTACCCTCTGTTATGTCGCGTACTTCTACTGTATCACCGCACTACGCCTTCTATCGCACTGCGAGCCCCCGCACTGTTCCTTTCGTCAGACCGCATAGCACCGCACTGCACCTTTCACCGGACTACGAGCCTCCACACTTGCACTGTGAATTACCTGCAGACCTTTGATTAGAACCGAACTAACAGCCCTCCAATGTTCCACTAACATTCATATGCACAGATCTGATCATGCGCCCGAGAGATCACGACTTCATATATTCACCTTCAAATTTACTTTGATTTAGATCAAGCATTTAACATTGACAACCCAATATTTCAGATCTTAAGATATTCAATTGAAAGATACCTTAGCCAAGTGATCTCCTTCCCTATTTATATTCAAGCCCTTATTCAGACCATGGGACAAAACCATCTACCAATACAAGGGATCCAAATCGGGGCTAAATTAGATCCTATACCACGGGCCAAAACCATAGGATCAAGAATAGTGGGCTAAATACCATGGGCCAAATATAAGAAACCCCACGTGAGCGCGCTTTTCTGCCTTGAAGTGAGTGAACTGGGGTTCCGCACCTTCTGAACAGGAAACTTGCGGGTATGACCACACGTCCTAGATGGCGAACCTACGGGTCCGCACCTTTTGAACCATTCACCTGCGAGCCTCTTACTTTCCATCATTTTGAGAGACTGAACAGACCATTGGCACTTGAGTAAGTTTCCATCAAGTACAACACCTGTATCATAGAGCCATACCAAAATCATAATGCCAACAATGTCCCCCTTTGGACTTGATGGAAACCTCGAGATCCTCAATGTAATTCTCCCCCTTTGACATCAAGGGCAAAAGGGTTATTCTCCCCCTAAGAACATCCTCCCCCTGACTATAAACCAGATCTGCAAAGACCATAAATGACCAAGACACATATTGCAGTAATATTCAGACCAGCATCCATGATCTCCTTCTGTACTTCCTCCATAATGCCAACAATGCATTATATGCTCCCCCTGAACCTGTGCCATTTGATCTTCGATCAGTACGCAAACTAGCACATGTATGCATATACCCAGATGAACCTTGCATACAACCAACACTCAGAAGAGATTCAACAACAAAATGATGCATCAGCAACCCCCAGCTTTTGCCTAAGGTATTCAAAGGTCTCCCTGGGCAGTGGTTTGGTCAGTATATCAGCAACTTGTTCCTTAGAAGGAACATACTCCAACTTGACCTTTTGTTCAAGCACTTGTTCCCAGAGAAAATGATACTTGATCGGTGTGTGCTTGGTCTTTGAATGCATGACTGGGTTCTTTGAAATGCTGATTGCACTTGTATTATCACATAAGATGGATATAGGTGGTGTACAAGTGATTTGAAAATCCTGCAATCATCCGAAGGAGTTGAGTGCAGCAAGATGCAACAACAACATATTCTGCTTCAGCTGTATACAAGGCAATCGAACTCTGTTTCTTGCTGAACCAAGATACTAATCTGGAACCCAGAAAGAATGCACCACCACTTGTGCTCTTCCTATCATCTACGCTTCTGGCCCAATCTGCATCTACATAAGCATGAAGTGTGAGATCTGTATCTCTAGGATACCATAAACCATAATTTTGAGTCCCTTGAAGATATTTGAAAATTCTCTTCACGGCCTGAAGATGAGCTTCCTTTGGATTTGTGTGAAATCTTCCAACTATTCCCACTGCATGCATGATGTTTGGTCAGGTACCTGTCAAATATAGTAGACTTCCAATCATCGATCTATAGGTTGGTTGATGCACTGTTGCCGATTCATCATTTGCACTGAGGTTACATCCTGTTACCATGGGTGTACATACTGGTTTTGCATCTTCCATGCCATATTTCTTCAAAATCTGCTTGAGATACTTGGTTTGAGACAAGAAGATCCCTCCTTCATTTTGTTGGATTTGCAATCCAAGAAAGTATGTCAGTTTTCCAAGCAAGGACATTTCGAATTCTTTCTGCATCACCAAGGCAAAGCTTTGACTCATAGTTTCTCCATTGCTGCCAAAGATAATGTCATCTACATACACAACAAGTATTAGCAATTTGTCATTTTCAATTTTTATATAAAGATTGCTATCCGCTGATCCTTT